>JAWQEG010005068.1:22500-91490 GCA_033782935.1 Petrolisthes cinctipes
ACCCTTTAATGACCAGGTCACGGTAGCCCAGCCTCACACCCATACACATCTCAGAGGGGTAATATGGAACATGGATGTTGCTGTTACAAATTACATAATAATATTAATGACATACAGCACGGCTTCAGAATTAACCAACATATTAGACTTCTCTAATTTTGTTTATACAATGCATGAACAATCTGGGGCTGTTTCTAGAATTTTTTTAATAAAGCACTTGATTAGGAAAGGTGAAGCTCAAGGTAAATTCGTTAAATACTAAAATGGTTTGAGAGCTGGCTCTCAGAACGTATGCAGCAAGCAGTAATTAATGACCGAGAATAAAATTGGCGTTATGTACAGTAAGTAGTGGCGTCCCCAGAAGTCTTAGTATTAGGCCCCATTCTTTTTATAATATCTATTATCGACATTGACGAGAACCTCTTATGAAAAATTTCCAAAGTTGTCAACGATACAAAAATAGCTAGCAAAATGACCTCAATGCAAGAGTGGCAAAATTTGCAAAATGACCTCAATACTTTAGATAACTGGACCAAAAAATGGCAGATGAATTTCAATGGGGATAAATACAAATTATTACATAGCCTATAGGGAACAACAATACAAATGTAAATTACCAGATAAATGGCATTAAACTGTGATGTGTGGAAAAGTAAAAAATATCTTGGGATCGTTGTGACAAACAGCCTAAAACTAAGTCTCCACTCTACCCAAGTAGTAAAAACAGCACACAAACTCATTAGATTTATAGGAAACACGGTCGAATTCAAATAAGAAACAAACTATCCTTAACCTATACAAATCGGTTGTACATCTCCACTTAGAATACTGTGTGACCTGTTTTGGTCACCTTACTACAAAAAGGACATTGAAAAGATAAAACTAATGCAACATAGGGTAAGAAATTTCTTTCCCAGGCTGAGAAGAAAACCGTATGAAGAGAAAATTAAAGAGCCAAAGTTATATTCATTTTTATTAACAAACCAGTTAGTTCAGCAATTAAAGGTTTGTAACCCCCAACTCGCAATATTTACTTAGACATAATCGATACGTACTGCACTCTACTTTTCAGGATGCAGTGAGGGATCAGCTGTAGAATTGAACAATTTCCCATACCAGTAGTTCTTCCCTATCCTCAATACCACAGCAGTGTTTCCAAACTAAATGGTCTCCCTTCCATATGTTTCATTGCCAACGAAAGCTGAGGGATTGGTGGGTGTGAAGGAGTTCTACTTTACTATCCTTTCTCTCACTTACTGATTAAGACTTAAACAGCCTCATATGGACCAAGATTCAAGAAATCTGCTGCTGATTGACCTCCTTTGGATTCTATTGTATTCTTCATTTTCTTATCTTCATTCATCCTCCATTTTCCTCCTCCTCCTCCTTCACCTGCCACTTTGCCTGCTGCTGACAGAGGCGGGAGACACAGCCTGCTCAAGCCTAATGACCTCTTGGAAGGTCTGCTGGTCCCTCAACCATACTGTCAACCCTATCACCACCAACACTACCACTACCACCACTACCATCATTACCAATATCTCCACCACAACCAACCTCACCATCACCACCTTAATATGGTTGACATTCTCTCAAGTTCACATTTCCGCAAATTCCCATCTTTCGAAATTCACAATCTCCCACGTTCACATATTCTCAGGTCCACATTCTTCTAATTCAAATTTCTTTATTTCCACTTTCCATCAGGTCCACATACTTGACGGCCTTCATTTTCCAAGTGCTGTATCTCACTAAAGTCTACCACATATTTTGGTCTGCAATTCATAAAATGTTCATTCAATAAGATTCAAAGCGCATAAAGTCTAAACTGCCCAAGGTACACACATTCCCTAAGCCCCAGAATTCATATAAGGTCCACATTTTCTGAGAGTCCGTATTCCCAAACTTCCTAATGCCCAAAAATGTGAAATGCTCCTGACCCTGCCTTCACACCACCTCCGTCACCATCACCCCCCCAGCACATTCCTCCCCGACTCACGCCGCCCACCACCACCACCATTATCCCAACCTTCACTCCCTTCAGCTCCACATTCTCCACCAAAACCATTATCCCACCCTTCATTTACCTCAGCTTAACACTCCTCCGCAGTGCACTCCTTCTTAAGCCATTTTATAGGCTGGGTTAGATTTGATCCTCTGTACTGAAGCTTATGTCTAAAGCTTTCCTACTTTCACAAATAAGATGTGTCGAAACTATGTAGAATGTTGTAGTTTCCTACTAATTGTGTGGTAATTTCAGCATTAAGAATGCGGTGAATTTGGCATAAGTAAAAATAAAAGACCCTTTACCTCACAATCGCTAGCCTAGGTTTCTATTCTCTTGGAGGAGGGAGGGATTTTGCTTATATTTATTTACACGACATTGTATAAGTATCTCGGTCTATTAGTTTTAGGTAGAGACAAAAATTGAAAGTCATCAACTTATCCTAACGAATTTAGTAACAAATAACTATTAACTATATGACTACAGCAAAATAGGGTTTTACTTGTCGGAGGCAAACATTAATTGAGTTCAAATTAAATCAAACAAAAACATAAAGAACGGCTTATGTCGTATTGAATAGGAATGGACTAACGCCAAGCGATCTCATATGACCCAAGAAACGCCCCGTTGACCACTAGTTGAGGTGGTCAATCTCTGTGGTTAAATTGAAGGGTTATTAATTCCTCCAAACTATGTTAAGAAAATAAAAATAGTATCCCAGTATAGGTCGAGTCGGGATGTAACCTGACTAGGGTGAATCAACAGCCCTTCATTTCGCCACAACAGACGACCCCCTTGATTTTAGAAGTACAGTACACTCAGTCGTGGGATATTAATGGTGGCTGATTGGTAAACCAGAAGCTTGGTGTAGGAAGGGCATACTGTGTGTGTGTGTGTGTGTGTGTGTGTGTGTGTGTGTGTGTGTGTGTGTGTGTGTGTGTGTGTGTGTGTGTGTGTGTGTGTGTGTGTGTGTGTGTGTGTGTGTGTGTGTGTGTGTGTGTGTATCTCAGTGTGTGTGTGTGTGTGTACTAGGGCTCGCGCGTGGATGTCTAGACGCCTGGCTGTCTGGCTGACACGTGTTGCATTCAGTGGATATTGTGGTAGCAGAACCTTCCATATCCCCCTTCAGCTCCGAATTTATATCCACTGGTTAAGTAATCACTCATGTTACTGGTGGTTTGTTGGTTGGTTGATGAGTTAGATGCTTAACCCTATCCTTCAATATCTTACTGACGGTGTGAAGATAAAGTATGATAGTGGTAGTGTGAAGAAACTATTAAATCTTTACTGAATTCAGGTAAAAAAACAAAGGTCAGGAATGAATACAAATTATATTATTTATTTAGTACAGATGATGGTAAAATGTGGGTTGGGAGAGACGTAGATTGAATTTGGCGTTTACGAACGTTCAGCCGAGTGTTGTTGTTGTTGTTGTTATCTTCATTAAATTTTTTGCTTATAATGCTGTTGCTCTTAAGGTTTTTGGTTGCTTAAAGCTGCTTGTTGATGTTTTTGTTGTTGTTTTTTGTTGCATGTTATCAGCAATGTTTCTGTTTTTATATATTGCTCTACCTGTTATGGTTGTTATTTTTCATTATTGATGTGGATAATTTTGTATGTATTTTCAATTTCGAGGTGATGGTGTCATTCAAAGGATAAAACGAAGTGGTGCAGCTCAGTTAGTACAAAGCCCACGACCCCATTTGTGTTAAGAGATCGGAGGGGAATTATTAAGGGGGGGGTAGTACAGTGTTGGTAAATCTGGAGCAACTGAATCCTCCAAATTAATCCAAGCAACAGTCCACCAGTATTTTTGCTAATCTGGTTCTGTTTCCTGGCATACTTTGGAGGAATTACGACACTCCAATGTACCAAAAGTATACTCTCCCCTTAAAAGAAGCAATTTTGAGGCCGAATTGGAGCCCATGTTGCCTCCAAACTCTCCTACAAAACACTTCACCCATTGTTTTAGGGAGAGATTCCGTTTACTAGCAGAGGTCGGAGGAATCAATAGCCCTCCAATACCCAAGCATAAAACGACCCCTATATATAATGGTGTACGGTACCAATATGTGGACTAATTTTGAAGGGTAAGCAAAACAGCAGATGGAAAGGAAACAACACTTCTACGGACTTTCTACATATTATGAAGAAATTATACATATAACTGTCTGCTCTTTTCTGTGTACACGTGTTTTTTTTTTTTTTTTTTTTTTTTTTCGAATGGGGATATACTGTATAGTGCTGAGAACAGACAAACAAATAATAATGAGAGATAATCACCTTCTCATGCATGTTAATTTAGGGTTCTACTGCCACTCACTGCTTACTTGTATAGGCTGAGACAGAGGTTCTCCTTTATCTATTATGAAATATTATCAGAACCCTCTCTTTACCTTTAACGTTTAAGTAAAAACAATAGGACAAAAAAATTAGAAAAAGGAAGCAAACACACTCACAAAAGTAACATCGTAGCTAAATTTAAGCAAAATAATAATAATCAGAGGGATAGTAATAAAAAAATAAAATAAAAATAAACATAATATATAATAAACATAACAAATATAATAATAATCAGAGGGATAATAATAAAAAAATAAAATAAAAATAAACATAATATATAATAAACATAACAAATATAATAATAAGAATAAAAATAATAATAATAATAATAATAATAATAATAATAATAATAATAATAATAATAATAAAAATAGAAATAATAATAATAATAATAATAATAATAATAATAATAATAATAATAATAATAATAATAATAATAACAATAAATAAAATAATATTAATAATAAACATAAACATATATATTTCTCGCTCTGTGCTTTAGTTAGATGCACGCCAGGGAACAAACAGTGTCTAAATATAGTCCCTTGTTGACACCCGCTGAAATGATGCATAGTTAGTTCTGAGTAAATGAAGAGGAAACACTGCCTCTGTCGCTCGCTGCATACACACACACAATCAGCGCCAGGAAAACCATGAATTTATTGCTATATGAAAAAGACTAACGAACGCTCAGGGTAATATTAATGTTTATGCCCAACACCAATTATTATCCCTCACAGCTATGCATGGTTAGTCAGCAGTGCAGTAAGTACAGTTCGAGTATAATTATTATGAGGTTGGTTATGGATCCCTGCACGCACCACTTCACTGTCCTGTAAACTCGTGATACGTAATCCCTGACCAGAGACGAACGGCAGGCACCACACATACCCTGCATTCGAACTCAGCCCCTATAGGTGTAATGGGTGGGGAAATGAGCAATACCAGGCGATTCGAAGCTTTCTGCTCTTCACACTCTGGTCAGAAATTATGTATCACGAGTGTACATACATACATATAGGACAAAAGTTCTATGTTATTCAGCAAATCTCTTCGTATAGAGCTCACATCATATAACTCACACTCATATAATATAGTAGACTACACATATATATATATTACACACTCGTTTTTTTTTCATCAAGCACAGAGAACTCCAAAACCAGAGTTGTTGTGTGCCCTGCCGCTAGAGGTCAGTATAATTCCTTTGTCAACGGGGAACATTGGTTTACCTTTGACAACTCAAATATGCCTCTCGTGGGAACTGTAGCCGGGTTTATGTACAGTGGCCCCGTATGGACGAACGATGAAAAATAAACAAATGATTTACCACAAGCCAAACATTTTATAGGAGGGGAAGGGGAAGGTGAGGGTGGGGTTGGGGGTAAGGGAGTTGCAAAGTAGGGTGAGGGTGGAGAAGAGTGAGGGAGGGAATGGGAAATAATGGGAAAGGGTAAGGGTGAGAAAGAATGGAGTTGCAAGGTAGGGTGAGGGTGGAGAATTAAGAGTGAGGGAGTAGATGGGAAATAATGGGAAAGGGTAAGGGTGAGAAAGAATGAGGGAGGGGTGGGGAAGAGTGAGGGTGGTTAGGGTAGGGGAGAGGCAAAGAAGGGTGTGGGTGGGGTTGGGTAAGGCTGGGGTAAGAGAGGGTAAGGGTGGGGTAGAAGAGGGTAAGGGTGGGGTAGAAGAGGGTGGGGTAAGAGAGGGTAAGGGTGGGGTAGGAGAGGGTGAGGGTGGGGTAGGAGGGTGAAAATGGGCTAAGGGAGGTTGTAGGAGGGATTGGTGAGGGTGTGGGAGGGGATGGAAGTGAGGGTGAAGGAGGGGGGTGGGGGGGGGGCAGGACAATGACAGCACGCTGCAGGGGGGTAAAGAGCCGGGCGCCACTAATGCCACTGCGTGTGCGTGCGAACGTGAGCTTGCATGTGCATGTGTGTTCCAAAGTGTGTATATGTGCGTGTAGTCTACGTAGGAGTGTCCCTATTTTATTTTCCGTGTGCGTGACTTCTAATCTTGTGTTCTTGTGAAAACTTGCTATGTGTCTGCAAAAGTATATAATTATATATATATATATATATATATATATATATATATATATATATATATATATATATATATATATATATATATATATATATATATATATATATATATGTGTGTGTGTGTGTGTGTGTGTGTGTGTGTGTGTGTGTGTAGGTATCACGTACTAGGTGGTGGGGTCAAAGGGAGGAGTGGAGTGGAGTAGGGTGGATGGGTCCAGTACCGGGGTTGGTAACAAGTGGAGTGTTAAAGCACAGACTGTACACAACACATGGAGGGGAAGGTGAAGGCGACCTAACACACACACTCACTATAATTATGTTGTTGTTGTTGAAGTTCCTCAAGCTGTCTGCAGCCGGTTACTGTAGGAATAAGTGTGAGGAGATGGATTGATTTGAGACTGAAAGAAGGCCGCCCTGGAAGACCGTGGGGGTTACAGGACGTGGGGGTTATAGAGAGGTGGGGTAGCAAACGAGAAGGAAACACTGTAGAAGGAAATAAAGGACAGGTGAAGAATGATAAGGGTGTGGCTTGGGTCGAAAGTTGGGCCAAGACACTTAAAATATTGCTCATATCACGGTAGTAGTGTGAAGAGTAAAGGTACTGTACAGGGAGTTGTGGAAGTAGTGGATATGTGAAGATAAAAATAGATGTTGTTTAGCTGTTATTTGAGAAGGGTATGCCGTAATGGATGACGGTCTACTGTACACAAAGCAGGTGTTGACACTTTCCAAGGGTTACTTGTTTTCTCCAGTACTATGATTTCTCTTATCTATTTCTGTTCAATATTTCTCACTCAGAAAAAGCCGCGGCGGGAAAAAAAAAAAGCATACATGCATGGAAGAAATTACAATAGAAAGAAGACAAAATAACACGACACCCACCTGGTTCCAGAAAAAAAAAATAATAATAATAATAACACACAGAAAGGAAAGAAAAAGGAAATAGTTTTTTTTTTTTAGCCATTCCCGTATTCTTTCTCCCGTAAACAAACAACATTTTAAGTCGTTATAACAAGATGACTGAGCCACAGTTCATCATATATGGGACAGAGGACCTTAAAAAATATTTATAATGTTCATATAACTGTGGAGAATTTCAGTCTTCTCAAACAATATCAACTACACACACCCCAGTAGGGCGTTATTGTCTACAGTATTGTGGGCAGTACTGAAAGGGTTTGGGCGCCCCTTAGGTCTCAGTCATTCCCTTCGAATTCTTCAACTGTGCCACCTCTCCATCACCTTTTCTCTCGTACTACATGGTCCTCCAGGCTTAGGGCGACCTTCTTTCATCCTCAGATCAATCACCTACTGCCAGATTCTTCCCAGCTATAGCCTACTACTCAGTGAAGATACACAAACTTGCTCTACTCTTGTGCCACCTAATTACTATGCACCTCCCACCGGCATTCACCCACACATCAGACAGTTAATGCCATCTTACCACTAAGAGACCTTATTAGTTATGATTAGGGACGAGTTTCTCCCTCCAGGCAGCATACGTTTACTATTCATGTAAGTGTTCAATATACGTACATGGCGTACAAGATTCTACCTCCAATAACTCACAGTGTAGCCTATTTATAATAATCTTGTTTTTAATGTTGATCCAGCTTACCCTTCAATATATCATAATGAGAGCTGAAATTTTCCCTCCTCTATTGGTGGTTGAATCTATACAACATAATCTAGAAAATGCTGACCTAAAACCTTGACTTATTCTTCGTCTCCAATGCATACTATCGGAGACTTGGAGCTTACTGATTCCTTCAAACTCTGCCAAGATATATACACATGGTGGTAGTGTGCGTGGATTGTTTTGTGGCCCTCGCTGGAGGTATGAGTAGTTTCTAATTTGAAGACATCACAGGTTTGTTCATACGTCTAGCTGCAGTTTGCTCAATTCTTCCATCCTACTCTCACTATAATAACATTCTCACTCCCATTAACACACACACACACACACACACACACAAAATTTCTCTCTCTCACACATACACACACGCGCGCGCAAGCATTCACTTTCCAATTTAGTTTTTTTTTCTCTCTCTCCTCGTCTCTCTTTTTGCTCGCTCTCTCTCTCTCTCTCTCTCTCTCTCTCTCTCTCTCTCTCTCTCTCTCTCTCTCTCTCTGTTTATGGCTCATGCAATATGTTTCTCTCCTTCTTTCTTTTCTTTTTTCTATTTTCAATGATCTCACTATCCTCAATATCATTCAGAATATAATTATATATTCTGATGAATTCCAGATTATTTTAAGGAGGTCTTCTGATCTGGGCAAAATGGAGGACTTCTGAATCCTCTAAAGTCTAAACTAAACTATGCTACAAACCGACCCTCTACTCGTATGCAGTAATGATCAAGGCACCAGTCGGTTTCCTGGCATTTTGGAGATATCAGTAGCTGTCCACTTCACCAAAAAAGAGAAGGCCCCCTTGAATGACACAAAAACATCCCGGTGCAAGAGTAAACTTATCCTCCTCACTGTCAATCGTTTCTCCTCAACCTGAGTAATATTGTCTAGAGTTAATCAAGGGAGTCATATATTTTGAGGGAATTAGAGAGCCACTGATATCTTCAAACGATGGAACATAACAGATCCCTTACTCACATACTGAGGCATTCTATTTTCTGACATAGTTTGGGGGAATCAGTAGCCCTCCAATTCACCCCAAAATTATTATCCCCATAATTGCAATACAAGACTTCTTCGTCAAAGCCAAATAATTTCTAGTTACTCGGAATACAAACCCCTCAAAATAATAATATATATACTCTGCCTTCCATTGGTCAAATAACGAGAGAAATATTGGTGCTACTAAGTGATTACATGAACTCAAGGGCTGCCTCCGGTTCCAGCCTCGCCTATCAGCAATTGGTTTCCATTAACGAGAAATACACACGGTGATAACTGAGGACATGTGAGACACACCAGGGTAAAGTGAAGGCATTGATTCAGTAAAACTGGTGTAACCAATTTGGTGACGGAGAGTGAAAATGTGTGTGTGTGTGTATGTCAGAGAGAGAGAGAGAGAGAGAGAGAGAGAGAGAGAGAGAGAGAGAGAGAGAGAGAGAGAGAGAGAGAGAGATGCATACAGACATATATAATATGTTCGATAAACAGGCTATCTATACTATCCTGTGTGTTTTTGTTCTTTTTGACACAGTTTGGATGAATCGCTCGGCTCCAATAGACCGACAAAATTTTCGCTTCCTTGAATGTGCGAATCGTTTTAAAATTTAGAATTATATGCACATGAAAGGTTTACAATGAGGGACATGCATGTAAGTCACCAGTACTGTATAGCAGAGATGAGAGAGATGAACCTTACACTGGACATACAGTTAATATAAGGTGACTCGTGAGATAATTATTTTATTTTGGTTACATCTAGACGAATTTACTCGTGGTATAATCCTGAACCACAAACTTGATAACAAATACTCGTACAACTCGCACTAAACATAAACATTGTAAAAGAAGAAGATGAATGTGGTAGTAGTGTGGTTCTTGTAGTAGTGTGGTTCTGGTAGTAGTGTGGTTCTGGTAGTAGTGTGGTTCTGGTAGTAGTGTGGTTCTTGTAGTAGTGTGGTTCTTGTAGTAGTGTGATTCTGGTAGTAGTGTGGTTCTTGTAGTAGTGTGGTTCTTGTAGTAGTGTGGTTCTTGTAGTAGTGTGGTTCTGGTAGTAGTGTGGTTCTTGTAGTAGTGTGGTTCTGGTAGTAGTGTGGTTCTGGTAGTAGTGTGGTTCTTGTAGTAGTGTGGTTCTTGTAGTAGTGTGATTCTGGTAGTAGTGTGGTTCTGGTAGTAGTGTGGTTCTGGTAGTTGTGTGGTTCTTGTAGGCCTACGTGAGGGGCTTTCAGGGATGTCCTTCGGTAAGAGTTTTTTCCTTCCTTTCCGTTTCCAGAGGTAAAAAAACCTGACCTGTTTACCCTCGAGATCTTTCTTTTATAAGTAAAGAAAAGTAACTTCTTCTGAACTGACCAACGTGTGTATTATGGAAGATGGGAAAACTTTGTAGCCCTGGAAGTTGAAGTCTTTACCCTCGTCTTCTTTCCCTTCAACCTTCCCTAAAGACCTTCCCCCCAGACCCTCCCTTCAGACCTTCTCCTCGCTGTACCAATCTTTTTAGTTGACTGTACATTACATGGCCACGCTCCATATACCTGAATGGTTCTCGTTCGATTTAATGTTAAGTGGTCGTCTGCTGTGGGCGAATGGAGCTTACGTAGCCCTCAAAGCAATGCAACAAAACAGATTCCCAACTCGTATACTGAGGCATCCTGTCTTTTGCCATTGTGAAGGAATCAGTGTTACTCCTATTCGCCCTAAACAAACTATCCTATTAACATGGATGCTTGTTGTAAGCCTCTACAATATAGCTTACAGTCCTGAGGTTTTGGTATAGCCTGCTGTATATATCAAACCAACAAGGGGCTATTTGGGCGAAAGTAGTTCCTAACCAAGATAAGGTATCGTCATCTTCGGAATAGAAACTATACAGTAGCTCCAACAAACATTATTTCATCCCTCTTATCATTCTTCATCTCATTAATTTATCCTTCTTCTCCTCGCCATAAATACCTTAGAGTAAGAAGTTATTAATGTATTACTGTAGGTTGTCCGTCTGCCTGCCTCTCTGCGAAAAAACACATCTCTAAAAGCATATACAAATCTTTATAGCAATTAGTAGCGATATATAAGGAAGAAACTCTTATGACAATAAATATTATCATCATACTATTTACGTGTACACCATCTGAATCATATCCTGTAGCTCCATCGAACCCTCCCCTTTACCACTATTCAAAAACATACGAAATGCAATCATCATTTCTCCTCTTTCTTCGTCTCGTAAATCTCGGTTCGCGTATTCTTTATCCCTCAGATGATCGCCAACAAATCCTTCCTTCTCTTTTGCACGTTTACACCTCAATGTACCCGTTTCCCACCTCTCAGATGCTTCCTCCATTTGTGTCCGTCTTTTTTCTGTTATTTCTATTTCTGCCTCTTCTCACCCTCCATCCCTCCTTTTTATCTTTCACCCGAGTTTTGTCTCCATCTCTCCTGGTTTTTCTTTTTTTTTATTTCCGACCCTCTATCTCTCCCTTTTCCTTCTTTATTTTTACTCCAGTTCTTCCCTCTCCATCTCGACCATTTCCTTCTTCCTTATTTATTTTTCCCTTTGGTTCTTTCAACGCTCCCTCTCCTCCGACCACTCCCCCCCCCCCCCATCACCTCCCGACACACACCTTGGCCTTGAACACTGTTGGTAGTTTAGCGGGTTTTCAACGGGACACAGTTTATATTTCTAAAGGCTGCAACACCTTTTTGGAGATGGTAATGAAATTGCTCAATGATGTGTCCTCTCATTCACATTAAAATCTGATAAACTTTCTACTTCACCCCAAAAACGATCATAAGAGATACTGCTCCCACATCATCGGAAGTTTACAACACCGACTGGAAAAATACTACTAAAATGACAACCAGCTTGGACCAGGACCCTCTCTCTCTCTCTCTCTCTCTCTCTCTCTCTCTCTCTCTATCCAAGATTTATGAACTCTGAAGATCCAACGGTGCTCACTTTTTTCATCCATTATTCACGATACCTAAAGCCGATATATATCATCCAGCGGAGGAGGAGGAGGAACATAAAGAAAAGGGGGAAGAGGAGCTGTAGGCAGATCGTTTTGGGATCAAAGGTTTAAAGAAATGTGTTTATGACAATCTCGCGGATAGGCCATCATCGGTGGCCTCCCGTTCAGTTCTATAGTAGGAGAGTAAGTAGATATTAGAAGATATCATAATTCCCCGTGAGTTACTACAAAGTTATTGCTAAAACGAGTCTGATGTGACAGAAAACGAACAGGATGAGTAGGCCTACACTAGGTATGTCCAGTTTCCTTCACTAATAACGAGCACAGCGTCTGCTGGGTTTGGCGAAATGTGGCACCACTGTGTTTGTTCTAGTATAGTGAATACTATGACAGGAGTGAGTTATGTCCATTCATTTACTATTACTACGACTAAACAAACACAGTGGTGCCACCTTTCGCCATACTCACCAGACGCTGTGCTCGTTACTAGTGGAGGAAACTGCGTTCAAAAAGTGAAGAGTGAGGTGACAAGACTTTTGCCTCCAACTGTACATTATTGAACACTTGTGCCATCAGTTATTGGCAAAGTTACAACGGTATGTCTAATTACGGCACGTATGGCACTCTGTCGACCACTCATGTAATCTGTTAGTGTATGGCAAGAGTACACCGGCAGCTCTAAAGTTATGGCATGTATGTACGGCACTACGTCATGTATACAGATGTCTCTAGGCCTATGTAGTTGTCCATTATTACCACTACCGACCACCGATATCCAATGACATGGGGTGTACTATTCGTCTGCTATAGTCATCACTCCACACATTACTATGAAGTGTAAGTCCGTAAGATCGTTAAATCCAACCAAAATACTCCACCAAAAGTCACTTGATCCTTGTATAGGGGGTTTTGTTTGGGGTGATGTGGGCAGTACTTAATTAAAGGATATGACGTTCCTTTGGACACAACCATCCCCTTTCAATTTTTCAGCTGTCTCTCCTTTCCTTCTAGGCTACCGGTACACTATTTCCTTCGTACTTTCTATATCCCACCTCTCAATACCTTTCTACCTCGTCCAACAGGGCCTTCCAAGCTTAGGACAGCCTTCTTTCATCATCTGATCAAATTTTGTCAAATGATTAAACTGACCTCTGGTGGCAGTGAATAGCAGATATCTTGGAGGCAACTGTACACTCTTTTATCCATCTCGGTGACAAACAGTTGAAATCGTTTTGGTGGCGCCTTTCCCTCCCCAGCGTCAATATATCCTGGCTATCCTTCACAGTCAGCAAAGAGAGATATGTGGTGAGTGCGTGCATGGAAAAGATGTTTGCCCTGAGTGATTTTGCTGTCGTGTACAGTCGTGGTCTAAGGTTCTGTCCTCGTCTCTCCGGTATGATGGTGGACTTTGAGAACAATGTTGTAGTGAATTAGGCGTGATTATTGTTTTTTATTTGACCGTCAGAGGAAGCAAAAATTTACGACAATTTTTTTCACAAAGTTCTCAATTATACCAGAGAGGCGACAGAACTTTAGACCCTTACGTGTGGGTGTTGGGCCATGTACAATACCAGAGGAAGGTAGGTACGATGTCTCCATGTTTTGAGTCATCGTAATGGTCATAGACATCACTTAGACAATGACCTTTGGCCCTATGTAAAGTCACAAACGAAAGTCTTGCATCAGATGAATAAAACTGAGCCATCAAAATGAACCTTGCGAGCCAAAATTTCAGAAACTAAAATATAATCTGTTCTCTGTTACCGGTGTCAAGGTGCGAGGGACATTCATTCCCTTCCCTCTTTCTATTCTTTCGTGGCGTTCCAATCATAAATCTATTTCTTCCTCCTCTTTTTATTCCTTGGTAGCGTTAAGGGGGTACATGAGTAGGGGACAGGCTTGGGGTGGGTTTGGGGGGTGCGGGAATAGGGGGACAGGCTTGGGGTGGGTAGAAAGCCTGTCCCATATTCCCGCACTCCCCTAACACCCCCCCCCCCAAGCCTGTCCCCCTACTCCCGCACCCCCCAAAACCCCCACAAGCCTGTCTCCTACTCCCGCACCCCCCTAAACCCCCCCCAAGCCTGTTCCCCTACTCCCGCACCCCCCAAAACTCCCCCAAGCCTGCCCCCTACTCCCGCACCCCCCTAATTCCCCCCCCAAGCCTGTCCCCCTATTCCAGCACCCCCTTAAAACCATTAGTCTACTTCTCTTCCCTCTTTCTGTTTCTTGGTGGCGTTCCAACCATAAGTTTACCAGCAAAGTTATCGTACCAATCAACTACAGGTACTGGAAGGGGTGAACGTGAAATTCCCCCTGGCAAACTTATGACACCAGGATACATTATACGTAAGCTAATGTTTACAGTCACGTTACCAGACATGGATATTTTGCTCTTAACTACTGAATTTTTATTATTGTTGATATCGAAATTCAACTACATATTATATACCGTCACTGGTCTATTCTAAACCTTCTTTGGCATTGGGGTTTGTTAATACAGGGCACAACAATGTTAAAAATTCTTACATTGCATTTCAATTTTCTTGTTGTCATGCCAGTACGTAAGGGATGTGGGTGTGATTATTATATTACAGGGAGAATCATATTTTATGGGTTTTTCTAATACTCGTACCAGTTCCATAGTCCTATTAGTTCTCTGTTCAATACAATACTAAACGTAGCTACAGAAATATCATTATTATCACACACACACATACACACACACACACACACACACACACACACACACACACACACACACACACACACACACACACACACACACACACACACACAGTTTCCAGCCTACACACACACACGCCCGCAGTTTCACGCCTACACACACACACACACACACACACACACACACACACACACACACACACAGTTTTAAGCCTACACACACACACACGCGCGCGCAGTTTCACGCCTACACACACACACACACACACACACACACACACACACACATAAAAAATCTAGACCCTTGAGTTCGCTAGGAGTGAAAGTGAGGTAATAACCGAGGTATAATCCAGTAAAAAAAATGATGGTTCCCCTTGGCTCCGATAGTCACCACAGCGGTCAGTGACTGGTACAGAAACCGTGTGAATGTACAGGGGTTAATAATGTACCTATGTTTTCTCTATATACATGTATGTGTGTGTGTGTGTGTGTGAGAGAGAGAGAGAGAGAGAGAGAGAGAGAGAGAGAGAGAGAGAGAGAGAGAGAGAGAGAGAGAGAGAGAGAGAGAGGAGCATGTGTATGTGTAAGTGTGTGTGAAACTAAGCACTTATATGTGTGTCTATGTGTGTGAGTGAAACTGAGCATTTGTGTGGGTGTGTGTGGTAGTGTGAAACTGAATGTGTGTATGTTTTTCATAGGTATTGCACGTGTACACTGATCGACCTCATTGGAATTTCGTCATGCATTAAGCTGATTATCATGTATCCTTCATTGACAACACATAATTTCCTTTGTTGTCAATAATTCATTCCCTTGTGTTAAAGCAAACTCTCTCTCTCTCTCTCTCTCTCTCTCTCTCTCTCTCTCTCTCTCTCTCTCTCTCTCTCTCTCTCTCTCTCTCTCTCTCTCTCTCTCTCTCTCTCTCTCTCTCTCTCTCACACACACACACAGAGGTCACTGCGCCTAGAATTACATAAAGAGAAACAGACCTTATGCATTACTTCCATACATACAACCCACAGATCCATATCAAACCAAACCACCCCAATTCGCCTTCCCTTCCTGAGTAGAGCTTGTCTTAAGAGGAAATATTCAGGGTGTTAAAGTCTCAAGTCACGCATTGTAGTGTTAACGGCTTTGCAACACACACACAGAACCACACCCTCGACGGCACAATGTTGTACGTATATGCACACACGTATACACAAGCCAATTTGAGCTTACGTAAATGTACACACACATACACACAATAGGGAAGTATATAAGGACAAATTTTCCAGCGACTCTGAGAAACTTTGGGGTATTTCTGTGCAAGAGAGAGAGAGAGAGAGAGAGAGAGAGAGAGAGAGAGAGAGAGAGAGAGAGAGAGAGAGAGAGAGAGAGAGAGAGAGAGAGAGAGAGAGAGAGAGAGAGAGAGAGAGAGAGAGAGAGAGAGAGTGTGTGTGTGTGTGTGTGTGTGTGTGTGTGTGTGTGTGTGTGTGTGTGTGTGTGTGTGTGTGTGTGTGTGTGTGTGGAGAGAGAGAGAGAGAGAGAGAGAGAACCACCACCACCACCACACTCGTCAATTTCCTCCAACATCCGCACACCGGTGAGGACTATTTGTTTACCCAACAGAAATAACTCTGAGTTTTGGCCCGACCCTCAGAAGCCATGATATATAGGACATCATTTTTAACCTCACCAAAATACATCGGTTTCCTCAACTCATTTCTTGTACATGGATGGATCTTTTTCGGTACATTGTCGTGGAAGCCAATACAAACAACAACCGAGTATTTATTTACACTACGAGGTGCAGAAATAATATACCATTTACTGATATTGGAATCAACACGTGATAATGCAGGGAAATGGTAAATTGTTACTAAGTTAAAAGAATAGCAGTATTATTAAGTACCATGTTGCAATCCAGGTGTCTCTTTAGTCTCTATTATATATTCTATCTATGTGTATTGAAAAAAAAAAAAATCTGATAAAGTCAAACCAACAGATTTTTCACATAAACCAATTCATCATTTTCACGTTTTAAGAACCTCAAATTAAAGTATAACAATTTCGAGTAACAGAATAGATATTCCCAAGATTTAAAAACAAATGAAATTTAATTTATCCACAAAAATTTTCTTGTTGGTTTCATGGTACTTTAAGTATGCATAATAACAGCAATATTGATACCATTGTTAATATGTAGTATTATTAAAACACAAATATTATAATATATGAGGGATGAAAAATAGTTGCAATACAATAAATCACACACACAAAATAATGCAAGTACTTATAGCAATATATATATATATATATATATATATATATATATATATATATATATATATATATATATATATATATATATATATATAGTCATTTCAGGAGGAAATTAATATTCCCGTCATCACGCGTGCCACTCATGACCATCCCAAGGGACAAATTTGTCACGTGGGCCGTGAGTTTGACAACTGGTACCATTTGCTAATGTAGAACAAGTCTAGCATTTCAGCATTCAGTATTAAGGATTGTGTACAGTAGTATGAATTTTCTTCCGAGCCGCATGTCTCCGAATTCCAGTATGATAATTTTAAATATAAATAGAATCTCTATGGACCCCTGGTCAGGAACCACTGCACCAGAGAATTCAAACTGATGACTGATTGCATCGATTAGTTACAGTAATGTGTCTCTATTTATCTATCTCTCTTTCTCTCTCCCCTCCCCCCCCCCCCCTCTCTCTGTCTGTGTATCTTTACCTGCCACCCTATATATACCTGCTAATGGCGTGACCAATTAGGTAATGACACCAAGCACACATACTCTCCATTATGACGTTAAAGTTTGGTGGACGAGGTGATGTGAAGGGTGTGTGTGTGTGTGTGTGTGTGTGTGTGTGTGTGTGTGTGTGTGTGTGTGTGTGTGTGTGTGTGTGTGTGTGTGTGTGTGTGTGTGTGTGAGAGAGAGACGGGGTGAATGTTACCAGGTGATATGATGGGTGTGAGGTCATTTTTACGAAGGGTGTGAAGTGGTGATGTAGTAATAAGTTGATGTGTAAGTATGAGGTGACGTGGAGAGTAACAAATGAAGTGATGGTTGTGAAGTGATATTAGGGATGTGAGGTGGTGTAGTATTGATTAAGATGATGTGCAAGTGTGAGGTGATGTGAAGGGTGTGAATTGGTGCTTAGGGTATGAGGTGGTTGGACAGTAAGTTGTGATGTAAAGTATGAGGCAAGAATTATAAAGAGTGTGAAGTGATGATTATGAATTGTATTTGAGGTGGTAGCAAGAGTGTTAAGTGATGTGAATAATGGGAGGTGATGTGAATAGTACTAGTTGATGTGGAAAGTTATGTTATAAAGAGTCTTATGTGACGTAGGTCGTGTGAGGTGATGTGGAGAGTATGATGTGATGTGGAGAGTATGATGTGACGTGGAGAGTATGATGTGACGTGGAGAGTATGATGTGACGTGGAGAGTATGATGTGACGTGGAGAGTATGATGTGACGTGGAGAGTATGATGTGACGTGGAGAGTATGATGTGACGTGGAGAGTATGATGTGACGTGGAGAGTATGATGTGATGCGGAGAGTATGATGTGATGTGGAGAGTATGATGTGACGTGGAGAGTATGATGTGACGTGAAGGTTATGACGTGATGTGAAGATCATGAGAGTTTTCCCCAGATCCGAGAGGCCTGTGCTGCTGAGGTGAGAGATGGGATTGGATGAATGTCTAACTCAGACGGAAGAGGCAGGGCAGGTGAGAGACGATCCCTTAGTACGCCTCTTCTTCCTCCACGACAGCTAGTGAAGAGGCAGTGACAGTTAGTGACAGCAGGAGTGGCAAGTGTGTGTGGAGGGGAAGGTCTTGGGGAGGAGGGATGTGGAGAGGTGTGAATGGGAGGGAAGGTGGAGAGGAGGAGAGAAGGATAAGGAGTAGGGAGAGTTGTGGAGAGGAGGTGCAAGGAGAAGTGGGATCAGAAGGAGTGTGAAAAGGAATGACTAGGAAAGGAAATATTAAAAGGAATGTGGAAAGGAGAGGCGAGGAATGGAGGGGATCAGATGAAGTGAGGAAGGGTGTGGAAGGGAGGGTCTAGGAGAAGAGAGTCAGAAGGAGTGTGGAGTGTAGTGGAGAGGACTGGCTGGAAGGGTGAAGGGGTGAGGTAGAGGGAGGCTGGCAGTGATGTGGAGAGGAGAGATGTGGAAAGGATGGGGCAAGAAGGAATGGATAGATGGGTGTGGGTCAAATGGATGGTTTAGGAGAACTGTGTAGGAGATTGGGTGGAGTCTAGGAGAAGGTGTGGAAGGGAGTGAATGTGAGGGTGTGGACGAAGGGAGTGAATGAGAGGGTGTGGAGAGGAGTGAAGGAGACATGTGGAGTGAGAGAGTGTGTGTGGTCGGGAGTAGTAGTGTGGAGGGGAGTGAAAAAGAAGTGTGGATTGAAGGAGTAGGTATGAAGAGGAGCGAGGGAGAGGTGTGGAGTGCAGGAGAGGGTGTGGAAGAAAGTGAAGGAGAGGATGTGGTGAGGAGTGAGAGAGAGGTGTGAAGGGGAAGGAGAGGGTGTTGAGCTGAACAAGGGAAAGGGTGTGGAGAGGAGTGAGGGAAAGGGTGTGGAGAGGAGTGAGGGAAAGGGTGTGGAGAGGAGTGAGAAACTGAAATGAAGGAGAGGGTGTGGAGGGGAATGAAGGAGAGGGTGTGTAGGGGAAGGAAGGAGAGGGTGTGTAAGGGAAGGAAGGAGAGGATGTGTAAGGGAATGAAGGAGAGGGTGTAGCCTTTAGGGAAGGAAGGAAAGGGTGTATAGGGAATGAGAGGGTGTGTAAGGGAAGGAGAGGGTGTGGAGGGGAGATGCCAGGTGAGGTGAGGTGTGGAGGTACAGGAGGGTGTGGAGGTGAGATGCCAGGTGAGGTGTGGAGGTACAGGGTGCTGCTGGGCGTGCTCTCTGAACATTTTACACTTGCGTTTGGCGTCTGCTGAGGTACCTAAAGCTGATGGTGAGGTGTGGTGTGGCTGCCCTTCCCTTCTTCACTCCAACCACACCTACTGTACACAATAAACACCACACCTTCACCGCCACCACACCCACACTACACCTGCACCACAACTACACAACTACCACACCTTCACCGCCACCACACCCACACTACACCTGCACCACAACTACACAACTACCACACCTTCATTACCACCAAACATACACCACACCTAAATTACACTATACTTTAATTACCATCACACCTACTGCATACAACACCACCACACATACTGTACACCACGTCTACATAACTACCACACCTTCACCACCACCACCACACTTACAGCACCACCACACCTTCACCACCACCACACTTACAGCATCACCACACCTTCACCACCACCACCACACTTACAACACCACCACACCTTCACCACGTCGCCTTTATTATCATCATCATTAATTAACTTACTACTAACACCACCAAACCAGAGTAGCCTACTATCCATACCATGTCTTTACACACCACAACACTTACAAAACACCAGTATATTACATCACCACCAACACACCTGCACACCACCACACCATCATCATTGCTACCACCACACTACCACCACCACCACAAACACACCTGCAGTACCACAACACACCTCATACCATGCACTCCATCATCATTACCATCATTGTCATTACCACCACCACCACCACCACAACGCGTCCATCCTGCTGCATGCCTCCACTCATCAACACAGCGGTACCGTGCTCATCACACTCGCAAATTGGCTGCAACACATTTACAACTTTATTTGCAGTTTTTACTCTACTGAATATTTTGGTAGTGATGCGATGCCACCAAGAGAATTTGCTCCACTTCCCCCACAAAAATTACAAGTTAAAGCTGAAGATGCCTAGCAAATGTTGTTATTATGACTCGGGTAATGGTTGTAAACGTTTTTATTATTACTCATTAATGATGGCAAACGTCCTTATTATATCTCTGAGAATGCTGGGATTTCCTATGTTGTTTAAAATCTACTGGCGTGTGATAATCCTGTCATAGTCTCCAAGAATTTAGTTGCAATTGAACAAATATTTAAGACCTTCATCTCTTGTGGGCATTTTAAAGGACAACAGTTTATTTTGTGTATGCCAAGGAAACAGACTAGTACCTCAATAAATGAATGAGGAAACCAATTTTGGAGAATAGTTTGGATAAATCAGTAGCACTCCAACTTAACTTTACCTTATCCTAAACCTTAGAATGTCATTGTGAAACCTCGTCTGGTGGTTGGTTGTCAGGAGGAAGTGTAAAGTCTGGTCAGATACAGCAACTACAATATTTTTCTCTTGCGTTAAGCGAACATTATGGTAGTAGCCATTATCATAAACTACGGATGTAAAATTTAGCAGCGTACTTAGGCTATATTGAGCAGTCATCACGGGTAAGTAAGGAATGAAAGTAACACCATTATACTGTAGTTGTTGTTACTTGCATCGCCATAAACACTCTCTGGTGACTCTACACAAACCAATAAGCACTACAAAATATAGCTAATATTGAGTAGTAATCATGTATGCAGAATGAAAGCCACAGCACTGTACTTTGAATAATATAATATACACAAATATAAAACTGAGTAAATAGAACGTGAACATTGAGGTAGTGAGTGTGTTGTGTGAGAATATTTGATGAAGTTAATAGTTACCTCAAATTTATTAATAGCAGTTCTGGACCTTTTTTTACGTTGGAATAATTTGGGGCTAATCTGAATGTGGCCCTTAATTCTAACAAGTATGTAAAAGATTGATAATTATCCTACTATGATTTTGCCTTCCTGTACATCGTTATAAATGTCCTGGAGTCGCTTATTCTGGAGTAATAACAACTTCGAACGAAATATTGAATAACGGCACACACACACACTCTCTCTCTCTCTCTCTCTCTCTCTCTCTCTCTCTCTCTCTCTCTCTCTCTCTCTCTCTCTCTCTACTACTACTACTACTACTACTACTACTACTACACGAACACTTTATACCACCACCTCTACTGTACCACACACCTGCATACCACACTACTATCATAATCACCACCACCCCACCACGACAACAAACACCTTACATTATACTGTATCAACTACTACTACTGTATCAACACTACAACCACAGTCATCACAGCCCGACACCACTTATGATAAAGGCCTTGTAGTGGTCGATTCAGCTAGAGCAAGACGTCCTCGATAAGAACCACTGAAGGCTACGTACGAGTGGCAAAGGGGAAAGATGCGATACAGGGGAGAGAAGGAAGGGGCAGGAGTGGAGGTGAGAGAATGCATTGGTAATAATCTCTTAAGGGAAGTGATTGCAGTAAGGAATGGAATGTGTAATTATCTCTTGAGAAATGAATCGAGAGGGAAACATACGGGAACTCTCTTGAGAAAATAACTCGAGATAGGAAGAAAAAAAAAGTTATGTATAATAATGATAATATATAAGTGAAATTACTGGGTTTTAGAAATTATATGGAGGAGATTATACAATGATCTCTTAGAAAAATATCTAGCGGAGAAGTTAAGAGGAAATAAATCAGAATGAATTATTACGACAATTTCTTACAACGTCTCAATGATCGACATCATAGACCTCCTGGGGAAATTATTGGTGAATAGATCATACAGGCCTTCTCGTATCTCTTGGGGAAATGACTGAAGGGATGGAGGAAGCATTAAATTTGTGAAAAGAAGCACACGGAAAAATCTGGAATAACAGAGGGAACAGAAAATTGGTGGGAGTAGGAAACGAATATGGAGGAAAGGAGGAATCGGATAATTAGGGAAGGAGGAAACGGATAATTAGGGGAAGGAGGAAACGGATATGGAGGAAAGAAGGAACGAATATGGAGGAAAGGAGGAAACGGATATGGAAGAAAGGAGGAAACGGATATGGAGGAAAGGAGGAAACGGATATAAAGGAAAGGAGGGGTCGCAAAATAGTTACTACAAGGAGTGAGTTGATCTGAAGGAAAGGAAGGAAATGAAAATCTAGAGGGAAAAGGTGCGATAACTCTTGGGAAACTGGCAAAATCTTGAGGGGAAAAAGGAATTGGAGATATATAGAGGAAAAGATGGCTTGGAAAAGGTCAGGAGGAAAGAGGAAAGGCAATAATAAATAAATATATAAATAAATAAATAAATAAATAAATAAATAAATAAATAAAAATATAAAATAAGATAGAATAGGTAAATTAAAAATGAGTAAATCTGTAGAAAGAAATCCGATGGTCTCTCGAGGAAATGATTGGAGAAAAATATGAATTCGAAAAATACTTGAAAAAGGGAGAAATGGAGAAAAAAAAAAAAAAATGCTGGAGCGGAAAAAAATCTGATGAAAATATTATATCGCTTTTAATAGAAATGTCTTGAGGAAAGTTGAAAATGACACACAAAAAAAGTAAGGGGAAAGTGAAAAAAAAAAAAAAAATGTATGGGAAAGGATTGGCTTAGGAAATATTTGGAGGAAAAGAGAAAATGCAAAAAATCTGTCTGGAAAAATATGTTGGTCTCTCTGGACAGTGATTGCATGGAGGGAAAGAGGAGAAGGTTAAATTGGTGGTAAGAGGAAGACAAAAAAAATTTAGAGGGGGTCGTTTCAAGTTGGGACATTGGAGTGGCTATACTGATTACCCAAACTGTGCTACAAAACAGATCCCCTATTCTAATATACTGGTGTGGTCTGTATCCTGCATGGCATAATAATATGAAGAAACCAGTAGCCCTCCAAATCAATCAAAGCAATAAACAACCTTAAAAACTGAAGGAAAGGCGGATGTTGAAAATTTTGGAAATAATTCTGGATGGAAGGACGAAGGGGAGAACTATAGATGAAGGGATGATGAATATAATAATCTGCTAATTGATAAAATAACGTCATGGATGTTCAAAATAAAACGTAGATCTTTTTCATTAATGGATTTAGTTTTTTATGTCTTGGGAATTGTAATGGAAAAATGAGTCGTAGATCTTGTATGAAGCGTTTCATGGCAATATACAGAGAGAGAGAGAGAGAGAGAGAGAGAGAGAGAGAGAGAGAGAGAGAGAGAGAGAGAGAGAGAGTTGAAGTTCGAGTGTCATGGGGGTAAGTGAGTGCCATGGGAGTCAGTGAGTGCCATGGGGGTCAGTGAGTGTCATGGGGGTAAGTGAGTGCCATGGGAGTCAGTGAGTGCCATGGGAGTCAGTGAGTGCCATGGGGGTCAGTGAGTGTCATGGGAGCCAAATAGCGAGATAGTCAGAGTGATGTTGTTCTTTTCATTTTTTTACAGTATTTATAATTCAACTAACGGATTAACCCGGCCTTTTCCAAACTGATTAAAAAGTTACAACAGGCTGTCACTATCTCTAAAATAAAGTAATATTTTGGGGCCACTTCCTTTGCTTGCCATACCACCCAAATATACTTCTGTGACTTTCCTCGATGTATGTGTTACTAGAGGGTGCGCCGTGTATGTATTTCTTTATTATGAGAATAACTTAATAAATGTATTTTTTTTTTTTACCCAAAACATCGATTTATGTCATAGGAGATAAGCCTACGGTTCCGACATACCACATTTCGCAAAATAAAATAATATACTATACTGTAATTTACACACATGTTTACACAGCTTGGCCTTCTATAATATTAAATTTTTATTAATTCATTTTTTTCTATATGTCCATTATTCCTTTACCTATTTTGTGTATATGCTCAGGTGCATGTAAAATTTTACTATAGAAATCGTAAAATTATGTCCTCAAGAGGGGAAATACACACACATACATACCAAGGTTAGCCTTTTACATTATTAGATTTGCCATCAAACTGAAAACAGTAAAAGAACAGTAATCAAGACACTCCTTCATAGAAACAATAATGCAGATATTTCAGATGTATATAATCATAAAGCGCCTCCTCTTCTTCAGAGTATAAATGTTCAGTAGGAATATGAGTGAAACAGATATATAACTAGCAAAATATCTTCCATTCTTTGGTCAAAGTAAGGAAGTCATCTTTCGTCCACAAAAAGAAGGGATACTGATTACTCCAAGAAACTAAGCTATAAAGTTAATCCCCTGACCGTCTATTGAGGTCGTTTATTCCCTGGCAAAGTTTGGAGGACTCAGTGTACGTCCAATCTGTGCACAACAAGATGACCCCCTCAAAGCTACCTCGGTCCACCACCTTGTTGACAGAGGTTTGTACGATACCAGCGAATCTAGACGAAGCAAGGCAATTCTACTGACTGATGACGAAGGAGGGATAACGAAGAAAAATGTGTGTAGGCCTGAAAGTGTGACAGGCCTAACTACTTGATGAGGAAGCAGGGAAAGGGAGGGAACCGAACCACAACACAACACTGCAACGTTTACAGCACATTATTATAAAATAAAATTATCAATCTCAGTGTAACCTTCCTCTTCACTTTGGAAAAGTAGTACGCCAACTCACAATTTCAACTCACAGTTATACATAATGTAAACACCTCATTGAGACAATGACAGCTATATAGAAGTGGTTGACAACTCTAAAATAAACCTTTTATCGTGTATAGTACGAGTATGTGGTAGAATAATAATAGGTCATAGATTGATATTTTTAGACGCTGGACTCACTTCAAGGTCGTTCAAGGTCGATCTGTTTTCACCTGAACGAAGTAATTTCAACTGTGTTGTAACTTACACTGAATTATACGATTATTTTGGTCGCTGAAAAATACGTATCGATCGTGATTATAGACCTGTTTGAAAATAAATGTGGTGAGTGTGATTTTGACCTGTTAGGTGATAATATACACTTTCATATGTGGTTGAGAAGGTACGAGAATGTAATAATAGCTGTGAAATCGACCAGCAAACTGTAAAGGGAAAATGAGAAAAACAGACAGAACGAGATACACACCTTAATATAGAGTGTGTTGCTATGAAACCGACCAACAGAATAATAAAGGAGAGACAGAAGATCACACAAACAGAGAGACAGACCCTGTACACAGGGAGTGGCTGTGAAATATACCAAGAGAATATAAAAGGTAGTGGCTTGGGACTCACCGCTAAGGCCATAAAGCAGTAGAAGGCACTGGAGAAGCACCAGCCCGCCCATTTTCACCAGCACGTACAGCAGAAGTCAGGTCATGCGCTAAGAAACCCAACACTCCAAGGCAAGGCAAGGCAGGGCAGGGCAGGTCAGCAGCGAACTTGGCCAGGCTGAAGGAGGTCAACAGTGGGCATTGGTTTGGTAGGACCTATGCCAATACCAACTTAAGGGTCCACTCGGGACTATCTATCAACATCAACACTTCCTCTTCACAACACGTGCCGATAAAAAATTACTATAAATTTCAACACTTTCCTCTTCACCACATGCACACGCCGATATGAACGTCCTATCAACTCTGCTCTCTTCACCACAACGCTTTTCTCTTAGGTTCTGACTTTACCATAATGACTTTCTCTGTTCACTCGAGGTTTCTCTTTGCAGTGTCCACACGTCGCCAGTCATAGGCAGCACTTTTTCACAACAAGACAGGGAGAACTTTCATCGACACTTCTTACTTCACCATTACATTACTCTTTCCTTTTCCTCAACATCAGTACTTTTCCCTTCAACACAACTCGTCTCTCGTCCGTCAACACTTTCATACGTATTGCCTTATCGGAAGAATTTCAGTAATCATTAATGAACTCCCGGTGCATCTCTCTCCACTCTCCACACGTAAATCATACCGTACACAACACAACACTATATAAGGACAGAACTTGAGGCAATACCAACCTAATGTCGGCACTTGTGAAATGTTAACTAATGTCAACATAAACTTTTCTCACCTGGGTCCACACGGCAATCGTACTCAACAAAGACACTCGAGTTGCTTGGTAGTGTTAGAGGAAGCATAAACGTATATCAGTTAGGCTCTTATAATATTTGTATCTGCAGAAGCTAAAGCATTTTCTGTACATCTCGTTTCCTCACCCTCACTCTTTTCATTCTTTTCAGCATAACATTATTAATCTTCCTCTGAAATAACAATGTATTGTAAAACTATTATTCAATTTGTGAGTCAGTCACTTGAATATCCAAGTACGGTATTATATAATTATGTGTACAGTATGTGACACTGTATATACAATTGGTTCAGGACTACAGCCACTTCAGTTCATCATCAAAACCTCAATTGTTGGTTATTCTTCGATGTCCCGTTGGTGAACCACTGTCTATACGTGACGCTACTTGGTGTGACTGGGTGTTGATATGAGTGACCACGTCCTGGTGTCCATCGGTGTCATCTAAGCCAGATTCATGAGTGGATGTTTGTGCAACTGAAACGATGTAAATATTAAGAGTAAATAAAGCTTATCTAAATAATTAATCACTCATATAGCAAAAACACGGCATGTGTTTATTTCAGTTTTCAAGCGAGGAAATTCGTTGCCTCTTCATATACTTTCATCATGCCCAAGTCCTTGTATAAACATTATCCTTTGGTCCTCCCAAAAGTACAGTAATGGAGGGGAGGTAGGTAACTAGATTTTGGATTGTACAGAACACTCGCCAACAACTGCGCTATCGCCTCACGGACGGCATCTTGCAAGATAATGCAAACGATGATTATCGAACAAGCACATTCATCATACAACATTCCGTCGTGTGTCATTGAGCTTTCATAATGTTGCACGGGTTACAATTAGTCTTTAGATAAAACCACAAAAAAGACTATTCATTCATTCATTCACTCTTTCATTAACTAATTCATTTATTCATTCATTAACTCATTATTCATTCATTAACAATTTAATTTTCTGTTCATTCATTCATTACATTCATTTACTCTCATTAATTCATTCATTCATTGACATAGCAAGCCCCTCCCTTCCTTCCTTCCTCTCTGTAGACGTCAGCTCAAAGGTTTTCTCATATCCTCCCGGTGGCCGTGCAGTGAGGCGTGTGATTTTTGGAGACTCCCGATGCTTTAGATTGTTCCAGGAAACACATAGCCTAGGTGAAGGTGACGTGTTTCCTGGCAGCATGTGGAGCAATCAGTAGCTTCCAAATTGCACATCAAAATTCCACCCTCCTTAAGCTCATCAAAGGCTCCCTCCTTCTCAGTTAATATCGAACCTGTCATTTGCCTCTCCCTCATTCACGTCTCAGGGAATATTTCAAATCGTCTCGCTATTTATCTATCTATATTTATTTATTTATTTTTTATCTAATTCATTATCTGTGTAATAGTTATCTATCTATTTAACAGTCATCAATGTATTTATCGATTTTTCTGTTCATTTATCTTTCTCTATCTATCTATTAAATTCATCTATTCATATATATATATATATATATATATATATATATATATATATATATATATATATATATATATATATATATATATATATATATATATATATATATATATATATCCTCAAACCCATCATTCTGAATGAATAGTGTATAAACTTTAATCTGTTAGAACTTTGGTGAATTTTGACGACCGAACCTCAATGTACTAGTGGTCGTGGCTGCTGGACTGAGTGATGGTTACAGGCAGTGTGGATGCTTTAGTGTGTGGTGCTTATGTGAAGAATGAAATGTGTGGTTGGGGATTAGTTGGTATGGGTTGCATAAATTTTAGTGCGTGTGTGTGTGTGTGTGTGTGTGTGTGTGTGTGTGTGTTTACATGAAAATATTAGCGTATGTGTGTTTGCGAGCGTGTACAGCATGTATGTTAAAGGTGTGACCTAGAGCCCTCGATACAAGAGTGTATTTCACCGTTTTCAGAGTGGGACCGCTGCTAAAAATACACCTAAACTCTCTCAAAGGTGTTCTCCTACGCACGGACGCTCCTTAACTTGTCCTTCCCAAAGTTATCAAGGACGCGGCGGAAGAGGTACGCATGTAACTATAGGACAACTTTTCCAGCCTAAGGGGAAGAGGCTATTTATGGAATATTGGAGGGCTACTGATTCTTCCAAACTATCTCAGGTAAAACAATTACCGCAATGTTATCAATAGGGTATCTTGATCGTGACATAGTTTGGAGGATTCACTAGCCCTCCAATTTACCAACAAGAGTCTCCCCCTTAAAGGAAAGTAATATGTTGTGGATAAAGTGGATCTTACATAGTCGTCCAAAATCTACTTAAAGCACATCCCATAGTCTCATACGAAGAGATTTCTGTTTTCTGGCAGAGTTTGTAGGAATCGATAGCCCTCAAATTTCTTATGACTTCCATTAAGAAATTTGGGAGATTAGGGATTTTGATTGTTGTCAGGATGCAAATTGAAAGTAAATTATTCCTCCAAAACGGTCACTCAAACACAAACTCTCTCTCTCTCTCTCTCTCTCTCTCTCTCTCTCTCTCTCTGACATAAGGACTACCAACCTGTTTCCATAGCCATCATACATAGATATAGTGATTCTCGCCTGTTACGTCTCTTACTGTGTGGAAGCTGGATCCTATCGTGACTGAATGTTGATTGCTTCAAACTATCCCAATAAGCAGATGCTCGGACACAGGTGCTGTTTTGTGGCACAGTTTGAGGGAAGCAGTAACTCTATCTTATTCACAGCATCACATGCCAAACATCAATCCTTTACACAACAGCTGACGACATTTAAATTTCTCTCACTAACACCAAGGGATAATTCTTGTCAGAAGTGACGCTCATTATGTAATCAGGTTTTCCAGTAACTCTATGTTATAGCAACAGTTGACACCCTATGCAATATATTACACAGAGCTACCACCTGTACTCAATCATGGCCTGGGGAGAGGGGTGGGGGGGTGGGAGTCGGTCCCCTTGAGGAGTGATGGGGATTTGAACTAATAAATGCCATACTGTATACCGTACCATACTTTGCCAAGTTGTCAGGGTGTAGTCGACAGGAGTGAATCTCTTTTACAGTCATTATTTCCAAAATTAATGTGATTAGATTTTAGGAGAGCCAGTTTTCCCTTCAGTAAAAGGATTGCATTGCTGTGCACGCGCTACAAATTATACTTGTGCAAATTGGGTCGAATCACTAAACTGCGAGGGACAAAATATTAGTAACGGATATTGGTCGAGACAGAACAATTAATACAAAGGACGAAATATTTAAGCATATGTTCGAAGCCGTACGATATGAGGGACGAAATACGTAAGCACTTGTGCGAAACAGTATGAAAAGTGGGTCAAATTAACTATACACTGCTTCGTAATAACAAGAATGAGTGTCCTCAGTTTTGTATACATATTTTAGCGACTATAGTCTTATGCATTTGAAGATATTACAATATTATTGTTGTGTCCCGCGTCAAGTAAGCATGCCGAATGTACTGTACAATCATACGGGTGGAGCTATTACCGAGGTCAGGCTACATGTCCATTTTACACCACTCCGTCGTCGAAAATTCCATCTCAGCATATTACCCGGCTGCCGCTGTGAGCGTGAGGGGCGTGAGAAGAGGATGCTGTAGGTGAGATGACCGACCACCATTGTGAGAGAGAGGGAGAGAAGGCTTCACGAGATTGGATGGTGAGGAAGGGGAGAGATGAGTACCGTACTGAATAAGGATATGAAAGTAACGAATGTGTGAGAGGACAGTGAGTGCCGCCTGGACTGAGGATGAGGGAGGGGCAGTGCTGTATATAGCGAATGGCAGCTTTAAAATTTGCATGCAATACGAGTGATAGAGATGATTCTCCTTGTCGTACACAGATATGAGACACAGTGGATAATATTTTACTCTGGGGGAAAGTTTTTGAACGTTTGAATGTTTGAATTATTATGTACCAAGTTTTTCTCTACGGTTTTCTTCATTCACAAGAAGATGAGAGTGTGTCTTTAATAATTACAAAATTATGCCACTCTAGCAAAGTTGCGTTCACCACGACAACAGCGTTCAGCGTCGACTTTTGCATATAAACTGGGAGCTGTTTAACTTATAGCAACACTAGTGGCAATAACAACAACACCATCAACAACACCTCTACAACAACAGCAACAACAATATAACTACTACCTTCAACAAAATCACCAACAACAAAAAGGACAACACCAACACCCCAGCAACAACAACAACAACAACACCTCAGCAACAACAATACCAACAACAACATTCAACAAGATCACTAACAACAAAAATGACACCACCACCACCACCACCAACAACATATAGGCTAACCACCACCAGCAACATAAACCACCCCTGCATAACAATACCAACAACAAAAACAACAACAACGCATGTAGGCTAATAACTTTCCAAACCTGCTCTCAAGATCACCAAACGCCATAGAGTGTGACAATAACATAGCCTACTTTCCTAACGGGCTACATACACACAATACAATACAATAAGTAACAAGTAGAGCAGACGCCTTCCACAGCCACGCAACAGCTGCAACGTATTATAATAATCCTCTGCGACATGCAATATGGCAAGCGGTTGAATCACCAGCCCGGAGCTCATTTTATTCGTGTTATGGTGTTTGTTTATGGCCAAACCGATGCTTGGGATTATGGGGTTGGGAATAGATAGCCTGGTGGATTGGTGGGTAGATAAATGGATAGTTAGACTAGAAATAAATAAACAGATTACCAACTTTGTTTTCTTCATGGATGAAGTTGTGAGAGAGGTGGAGAAAAAAAACCGATAAGGATGTTAATGGATGGGAAGTGAGTCAATTATTGTTGTTTGCAGATGATACAGCATTGGTGGCAGATACGGAAAGAAGTTAAAGGGAGTAGTAACAGGATTTTAGAGAGTGTGTAAGAAGAGGAAGTTAAGAGTGAATGTATGTAAGAACTAGAACGACTCCAATCATGTCGGAAACATACCGTACCGCCCTCTTCTTACGTACCGGTAAAATAAATTAAAAACTTTTATTTTCGACCATTCTACACTTAAAATTGTCTTGCCCTTTAACCTAAGGGACAATAATAATAATAATAATAATAATAATAATAATAATAATAATAATAATAATAACAATAGTGACAATGATAATGATATTATTATTATTGTTATTACTACTGCATGCAGTATTGACCACCATTAAGGTGTGTTGATGTCTGCCTTCACCCTGACCACCACTCAGGGAGCCTGGCAATGACACCATCAACTTTTCTCTAGAGCGTTTATGGCACACCGGGGAACCTTCCACTTTCCCACCAAATGTGGTCATGTTCTTCACCTAACTCAGAATTACGCGAATTGCTGCTTATGTGAAACAATATTGTACCCTATAACAAAGTAGATTATGCTAAAGCACACATTATATATATATATATATAATAAGGGAATTTTTGCTTTGATGAAATAAACGCAGTTATGAAAAAAACAACTATTCCATGTTGAGATTAATGATGGAATGTTTTGTGACTCCGATATTGTTTAATTGATATAAAACTGAATATTCTGTTGCTGGGAAATATCAGCAAGATTTGTGTTGGCAGGTGAGTCAGCGAGGGTCAACAAACGGGTGTAGGGTGCGTGGTGGTGGTGAGACCATTGTCCACCTCACTTGTCATCACCTGCTACGCTACAGTCAGCTACCACAGTTTCCTCCTTCCTCTTCCTCGCCAGAAATGTATGATTCTGTTGCTTGTACACGTCACAAAAATATGCGAATGTACTTTATTATGTCTAAATAGTTATACGATGATATTTGATTTTTTTAACTTATTGCATATCAAAAACTCCTCTGTCAATAGAGCATTGATTGGTAAGAAAACACTTCAGTCAGTGCCTCCATCGAGACTCACTGGCGTCTGATAGTAGCCTATAGCGCCGCTGGTAACGTGGCAGTCGTCTCTTACCGCTTAATATTACTGACATAGGCCTATTTGTGACTTTTTGTTCAGCAAGGAATGACACTTCTGTGGTACGATTTCCAGTTTTCAACTTTTAATTTCAAATGTTTCTCATATATATATAGTAGAAACGATACACCAATATTATAAATATGAATGCATGAATGACCGACTCATTCTTCAGTATGTCTAAGAAAAACATCAGAATGATCCAAAGAAAATCTATGTTATTCAAGTGGAGGTTCAATTGGTCCACGCCTAGAGCTTCTTGATGAAAGAAGACTGTTGTTGATAATCTACAGTTATAACTCACTTATTAAGAAGAGTTGCAACGCGATGAGATCACAAGAAGCATGGATGTGGGAGAGAGGAAGGGGTGCGAACTGTAAACCTCCGTTACTTCTACACACTTACAGTACATATACACAGGGTACGGTATGGTACTCTTTTACACCCGGCACTCTTGTCATGGCACTCCAACCCACTCTTAACTAAGGCACAAACAAAAACAGGATGGGAGTGGCTGTTCTAAGTGTCGCGAATAATAACAAACATCGTCAGCTAAAATGAAACCTCGTCAAGCAAACGTTTAAGGCGGTATGAGGGTGTGACCTGAGAAAGGGCAAATGAGAGACGTTATATAAGCACAGCTGCAGTTACCCTCCTCCTCCCAGCTGACTCAGGCTGGTGCTAATGTTACACCTCACTTTTTCCATGTCTCTAAGCTAACTCTAATGCTTGGACTACGAGGGCTTTCCTATGGCACTTTATATCGCTTGACGTTAATGTAAGCATTTTATCCAAAACGAAAGTTGTACTTAATGATTTTGGCAATGTGTCTTTTCAACTTTGGACGTCAATATTGCTTCCTTCTGACAAAAAAAAAGTAGTCTGGTGGTCAGTGATACCCCAAGTCTCATCAGCCACTATAAACTAATAAAGGGATCTCTTATTCTCTTATTCTTGAATGAATCATCTGACTGGTTGTGTGTGATTCGTCAGTGTTGGAGCTGGATATACTTATTCACCCACAAATTAACACCAACGGCAAATTGTGTAGAAAGAGACATTCATACATTAATTTCCTCTGTAATTTTGCTGACACACACACACACACACACACACACACACACACACACACACTTCCCGAGCTGCATCTTTGATGTTGGATTTAATGCACCTGTCTGTCATCTTCACCGGTGATATCTGGTAACTTGGGAAGGCATGGCAGGATCTCTTCCTTCCTTCCCTATTTCCTTCCTTCCTTCCTTTCTTCCGTCCTTCTTCCTTATTTTGTTCCATCCTTTCTTCCAATCATTATCCTCATTCATTAAATCCCTTGTTCCTTTATTTCTTCCCTCATTTAATCCCACCTTTCTCCTTCCCCCCTTCCTTCTTTCTGTTATTCATTCAATCTACTTTCCTTGCTTCTCTCTTTCCTTCCTCCGTGTGCCATTATAAACTCGGCATTACTTTGCTGACGGTACATTAGACACCGTAAACTTTCTTATGGCACAATACACGTCTTCATGGCACTATAAACCAACTTCTCATCACACTGTCAACGTTTTTATGACGCAAGAACCATTATCTCTTATTCCATAACAAACGTTTACACTAAATATAAAGCGTTGTTTCGGTACAATCAACGTTTAAATGGCACAATAAGCATTCTCAAGACGTAGCAAACGTTCCTACGGCATCAACAGTAACAGTTCTCATTCCAAAACAAAACTGCCCATGTACAGTCGGCGGCAAAAGTCCTGTCGCCTCACTTGCTTCACAGAGGCACGCAATGTTCATAGACTCGAGATTATTAGGTGTTGAAAAAATGCGTATTTCTCGAGTCCATGAACACTGTGCGTCTCGGTGAAGCAGGTGAGGCGACAGGACTTTTGCCGCCAACTGTACAATCATTTCGTTCAATTAACTCACTTAAATGTTCTCATAATACATGAAACGTTCTCACACCTCAATACGCGCTCCTTTTGTACAATACATGTTCTCAGGACACAACAAGCTTTTCAAAACACTGCAAGCATCCTCATAACACGATAATAAATAACATAAAAAAATGCAGGGAACGTTCCTATGGCATATTGAGAGTTCCAGTGACACAACAGACTTCCTCATTATACAATTCCTTTTCTCTCCATCACGTCAACACAACTAGGCCTATCAGAGGGTTGTATGAAGTTAAGGCGATGACAGTGGGGCTGGTGGAATTTCACAGTTGTTCTTGTTGATTTGTAAGTATCAAAACGAACGAAGGAAACCGGACTGAATAAATCACTTAGATGTGGAATATTTTGCGAATTTGGTGACTAAATTGTGCAGCGGTCCTAATCATCAGACTGCTAGATAAATATAGTGAAAGTGGATACTGAACCTTTGGGAAATAATGAAGATAGACAAGTATGATTAGGGAAGGAGGAACCTAGTAAAGAAAAACGTACTCGGTATGTGAAATCGACCCAACATAAACACTACAGCACAGCACATGGAGCCATAGCACGGGTCATCCTCATCTATCATACATATTCAAGGCAGTCTTTTTACTTCATGCATGCGGCCCAAGAAACCTTTCGTCCAGAAATCATATACGTGTTTTCGAAGCGTCTTTATATCTATCTAAAGGTAGTTCCAACAGTTTCAAACGTTATGACAGATAATTAACTTTAACTTGTTCGTTCACTGACACAGGTATATATATTTCTGTTTTAATCTTGATTTATCTTAATATTTTGATAATGGTACACACTTTTAGAGACGTGTCCAATGTTCAATCTTTTGATTTTTTTCCCTCCACTGTTTGTTGGTTGATCTTTTCACATTCTCAGTTTTGACACCCACAGATTTGGGACACTTGGACACTTTCCTATGACTGGGTGGAACAAACGACAGACAACTTGGGACCCTATTTGAAAGTTTGTTGTTGTTTTTGCTCGTAATGAATCGCCAGGGGACTGACTGAATCCTCGCAACACACACACTCACACACACAATGGGATAATCGACGCCACGTGTGTGTTCCCAACTTGTGTGGTGTGGTAGTCAAGGGGATAGATACTATTTTGTGGTTAGACTGAAGGGCTACTATGATTCTTCTAACCAAAGCTATACGTATAATATATCACATATCCCTTTTTCGTATACACAGTAATTAATAACCACCAGTTTGACCACAAGAGAGCAGCATCATCATCCCCTGTTCACTTTTCCCTCACTCTGTACAGTCGAAGTCAGTCTGTTGTGTCCTCCTTGTTCTGTTCAGTACGATATCCACAAACAAACGGAGATGCACTGATCCTTTAGACGTCAAAGTAACCCAAAGGAACGCTCATATTGCATAGATGATTAGGTGGTTGGTTGGTTGGTTGGTTGGTTGGTTGGTTGGTTGGTTGGTTGGCTGGTTTGTTGATTGGTTGATTGGTTGGTTGGTTGGTTGGCTGGTTTGTTGATTGGTTGGTTGGTTGGTTGGCTGGTTTGTTTGTTTGTTTGTTTGTTTGTTTGTTGACTGTTTGGTTGATTGGTTGTTCTGTTCTCTACTCACGACAACTTTTCACCCACTACGAATATCAAAGCCACGACGCCTATCTCATCTCACGACCCGACCCGACCCGACCCGACGAAGAGGAAGGAGTAAAAGAGCAACATGTAAAGTCTGTTTGATCTGGAGGTGCCGAAAAGAATACCGAGGCAGAGAGAGGCAGTGGGAAAATTATTTGGAGTGTGGTGGTGGTAAGGTCAGAGAGAGAGAGAGAGAGAGAGAGAGAGAGAGAGAGAGAGAGAGAGAGTATGTGTGTGTGTTTGTGTGTGTAGCTGATATCCTGTATGTATGAAAATTTGTGTGTGTGTGTGTGTGTGTGTGTGTGTGTGTGTGTGTGTGTGTGTGTGTGTGTTGCCTATGCATGCATATGTGTGTACCTGTCTTTGTGTGCATGGTGTATTTAGCCTATGCACGAGTATGAGCACATGTGCATGACTGTATTTGAGAGCGAGTGTTGATATAAATACCCTATGGTGGAAGGGCAGGGCAGGGCAGGGCAGGGCAGGGCAGGGCAGGCAAAGTGAGTGAGTGTGCTTTTGTTGTAGTGTAAGAGGAGGAAACGAAGCAAGCATTCACAAACGGAAATATGGGTGGGTGTGTTGAGAGAGAGAGAGAGAGAGAGAGAGAGAGAGAGAGAGAGAGAGAGAGAGAGAGAGAGAGAGAGAGAGAGAGAGAGAGAGAGAGAACTAAAGAAAGGAGAATGAATGAAGAGAAGAGGGGAGAGGAAGAAGTAGTACAAGAGAAGCAATCGACAGAGGTACAAAATGAAAAAACAAAACAAAGAAAGGTGGAGAAAGTGAGGAAAATGGAAGACATAGAAGGAAAAGTCAGAGAGAAGATGAACAAGGCGAGGGAAGGAAGGAGATAGAAAAGAAGGAAAAGACGAGGAGAAAAGAAAAGGTGAAAGATGTGAATAATAACAGAACAAAAAGAAAGAATAGTTGAAGAAAAGAATAAAGGAAGGAAGAAAGAGTGGAAGGAAAGAACGTTGGTGGGAACTGAAGAAGGAAGGAAGGAGATAAAGAAGGAAGGAAAGGAAAGAAGGAAAGAGGGAGGAAAGGAAATGAGATGAAGGGGAGAGAAAGAGAGAAAACTTGAGCAAAACGGGGAACGAAAGGAGTCAGGAGAGAACTGAAAGAGAGGAGAAAGAGAATGAGAAAGAAGAGAAGTAATAGACCGAGTGAGGTAGAGAAGGAGGAGGAGGGGGAGGAAGAGAGAAATGACTGATATATAAGCAGAAGGAGATGGGATAGAGAGAAGGAGAAGGAGGAGGAGGAACAGGAAGAGAGAAATGACTGAGATATAAGCAGAAGGAGAGGGGATGGAGAAGGAGGAGAAGGAGGAGGAAGTGGAAGAGAGAAATGACTGAGATATAAGCAGAAGGAGAGGGGATAAAGATGGAACAGGGAGAGAGAGGGTGATAAGGTGAGAGAAGAATGGTCGAACTGCAAGTGAGGGACGGAATGAGATGGACGAGAGAGGCGTAGGGGAGAAAGGGAAGAAGGAATTGAGATAAGGAGAGATTGGAGGAGGAAGAATGAGGAGAGAGGAGACTGCGTGGGAGAGTTGCTACTAAGGGAGGAGGGAAGGAGGGAGGGAGGGAAGGAAGGAAGGAAGGAATGATTGAGACAGGGAGAGATTGGGTGGGTAAAGAATGAAAGGGTTGGTATGTGGATGAGGGGAGAAAAGAGAGAGGGAATTGGGGAAGAAAGAGGGGAGAAGAGAGAGAGGGAATTGGGGAAAAAAGAGGGGAGAAGATAGAGAGGGAATTGGGGAAGAAAAAATGGAGAGACAAAGAAGGAAAGGAAGAGAAAGAGGATGTGAATATTGTGTTGAGGGTATGATGGAATAAATGAGAGATCGAGAGAAATGAATTAAACGAGGGAAGAAGAGAGTGAAAGAAAGAGGAAAGAGGTTAAAGGAAGAGAAAGGAAAAGGTGAGGTGAGGTAAGAAAAGGGAAGAAAGACTAAGAAGGAGGGATGAAGGAAAGTGCAAAGAAAGGGAATGAAAGAGATAATTGAGAGAATTAGAATTTAGGGAACAAGTCAAGAGGGAGAATGAGACAACGAGTGGTAGGACATACACACAAACACAGAGAGAGAGAGAGAGAGAGAGAGAGAGAGAGAGAGAGAGAGAGAGAGAGAGAGAGAGAGAGAGAGAGAGAGAGAGAGGTAGTGAATATGATTGATTGAGATATTTAGGAGGAAAGATAGTGAGGGGAAAAGAAAGAGAGCAAGCTGGAGGAAGACATGTAAGTGTTGGTGTGTGACTGTGCGTGTATGTACTTGTGTGTGTGTGTGTGTGTGTAAAGAGGGAGAGAGATTGAAAGATAGTGAAGAGAAGAGAATGAGAAGTAAGGCGTGTGTGTGTGTTGTCGAGATATACCAAGACTGAAAGATAATAAAGGGGAAAGATAAAAAAAAATCAGAAGTAAAACGTTTAAGAGAGAGAGAGAGAGAGAGAGAGAGAGAGAGAGAGAGAGAGAGGCACCGCAGCTCACCCTGCCACCTGTGGACGGAGTCAACGCGTGAAGCAGACTGAGAGCAGACCTGCGTTGGCACCCTGGCACTACTCCCCTACCTACCTACCTTAGTCCTGGCCTCTCCCTACCTCCCTCCCTCACTCAGTCCTGGCCTCTCCCTCTCCTTCCCTCCCTCACTCACTCCTGGTCTCTCCCTACCTCCCTACCTCACTCAGACCTGGCCTCTCCCTCCCTCCCTCACTCAGTCCTGGCCTCTCCCTACCCCAGACCTGGCCTCTCTCTCTCTCCATCCCTACCTCACTCATACCTGGCCCCTCCCTCACTCATACCTGGCCTCTCCCTACCTACTTACCTCCTTCCCTCCCTCAGACCTGGCCTCTCCCTACCCCCCTCCCTCACTCAGACCTGGCCTCTGTCTCTCCTTCCCTCCGTCACTCAGACCTGGCCTCTCCCTACCTCCCACCTTCACTCAGACCTGGCCTCTCCCTCACTCATACCTGGCCTCTCCCTACCTACCTACCTACCTCCTTCCCTCCCTCAGACCTGGCCTCTCCCTACCCCCCTCCCTCACTCAGACCTGGCCTCTCTCTCTCCTTCCCTACCTCACTCAGACCTGGCCTCTCCCTCCCTACCTCCCTCAAACCTGGCCCCTCCCTCCATCCCACCTTCACTCAGACCTGGCCTCTCCCTCACTCATACCTGGCCTCTCCCTACCTACCTACCTACCTCCTTCCCTCTCTCAGACCTGGCCTCTCCCTACCTCCCTCCCTCAATCAGACCTGGCCTCTCCCTACCTCCCTCCCTCAGACCTGGCCTCTCCCTACCTCTCTCCCTCACTCATACCTGGCCTCTCCCTCTCCCTCACTCAGACCTGGCCTCTCACTCCCTCCCACCTTCACTCAGACCTGGCCTCTCCTCCCCTCCCTTTTTTTTGATCTGGTCCTCCCACCCTCTCTCCTTCCCCCCAAACTGGCCTCTCACTCCCTCCCTCCCTCAGACCTGGCCTATCTCTACCCCCCCCCCTCCCATTCATTCCGCTCTCCCTCAAACAGAAACAGACTCTCACAAACCTGGTTCTCACTCCCTTTCCTCTCACACACCTGGCCCTCCTATCCCTTCACTCTTTCCCTCTCTTCCACTCTCTCCCTCACAGACCTGATCATTACTCTCTTCTACTTTACCTCTCACAGACCTGGCTCCTCCTTCCCTCTCACAATTCTGGCTCTCCCTCCCTCCCTCCTTCCTTCCTTCTCTCTCCCAGACATGACCAACCTTCTCTACCTCTCCTTCCTGGCCTTGTCCCCCTTGCACTCACCTTCTCACAAATCTCGCCTCCTTGCCCTCTCCCCTCTCTCTCTCTCTCTTAGACTTGTCCTTTCTCTTTGTTCTCTCTTTCTCTCTTTCTTCCTCCCTCACATTCTCTCACATTCTCTTCCCTCATGTCACAGATTTTATTCCCATATTCACTCACTAAATTACTCACTCACTCACCTACTCCTCAGACCCTATCTCTTTCCATCACTCCCTTTCTCTACCTTATACCCGCTTAGTAACATTGAGTTTATTTTGCTTCCTGGGATAGTTTGGAGAAATCAATAACCCTTCAATTTACAAAAAAAAAAAAAAAAAAAAAAAAAAATGTTCATCCCTTATTAGACTACGTTTGAGATGGGGATGCCAAGTTCTGTCACGACCCATAAATAATGAGTATCCTGATCTGCTTTGAATAATAGCCTGATGGAGTATTAAACGAGCTTCAAAAAGTATAAAATAGGATAAGCATTGTATAACTGGTTCACTGGTAGGTCAGATGATTGGAATTTTTTTTAACAATACTTGGGTACTTAATAATGGCTCGTGACTGTACCCATGTGTGCTGACCATTTAGATACGAACCTTGAAACATAAACACTGAACCTGATCTTGTGGGGGCGATTAGAGTGCAGATATATATGTATACGAATGGACGTGATTTTGCGGTTTTCATCTTTATTACAGTTGTTTTTCCTTGGCAGTAGGCTATACAAGTTGGAATATGTCAAGGGAACGGTCACGTAAAGAGTAATATTTATCAGAATTGTTGCTGTTGTCTTTTTTTTTTTTTTGTAGTATAATCCTCTGTAGTAAACTCCAAAGGTATTATAGTTTGCGAGAGGACGGTGGGATGCTGGTGTGATAAAAATGCCTGAAGAGCTGAGCTGGCGAGAGTGATCAATGAGGCGGTGTGAGGTGACAAGAACGTCAAATATATTGCGTGGCTGATTTACCAGGACAATATTCCTGCAGGGGATAATGGTGACGAATGGCCCGGACAAATATTGGAAGCGACCGAGTGTGACTAGCGTATGGCGGTGAAGAAGAATGGCCAGGCCTATAGTTATGATCTGCTAATATTGGGGGAGTTACTGCCGTGAAACAATAAATCCAGCATTTCTCTCATGTCAGCCACTTTCACCCTCACCCTGAAGAACGACGAGTTATCAGACGTAAGAGACATTTCCCCACTGACTCAGACTATGTACCATTCACAAACCATCAGACGAATCACATCATCCACAACCTCAAGCCCTCATCTGCCTGTGGCCCTGACATCAGTAACATACATCTTAAACACCATGGACCATGCGGCATACAAGCACTTACTAACATAGCAAACAACAGCTACTCACATAACACAATACCCGACATCTGAAAGCATGGAAATATCAGCACAATCCCCAAACCCAACAAAGATCCACACTACCCCACTACCCTCATCTCACCGTCCCATCACCCTCCTTGTACACCTTCCAAAGTTACTGAGCGCCTCATCAAAAGTATAATCACACCACACATTCCCCTTGCATCCTCACAACATGGTTTCAGACCACTACACTCAACAAACACTCTTCTCACAGACCTCACACAAAAAATCTATGATGGCATCAACTCAGATAGACCCCCACACAGAACACTCCTTGTCACAGTAGATATTAGCAAAGCATTCGATACCATTCCTTGCCACAAGCTCACAAACAAACTATACAACACAAACATGCATAACAACACAAAAAGATGGCTAGCCAACTTCTTGGAAGGAAGAGTAGCCCATGTTACATTTAATGGATTTTTTGGCTAGTCGGAAAACAGATTTGGCATGATTCCAGGCAGAAATATACAGAGCACGAGATTCGTCAACCAAAGGGTCAGTCCGAGGGGAGTTTATTGACCCATTCCCACGGGCCTCCGAGGCTTTGTTAAAATTATTCATAATTAGAATGTTAAAATTGGACAAGAGAGTGTGGTGTGAATTGTGTTTGGTTGTATTGTGTAAATATATGGAGTGATGTCTTTGAGAATATGTTGGACTACTCTCGGTGTAGGTGAGACACGAAAAGGATCAGCAAAGGTGGACAGACAGGTGAAACGGGAATTCCATCCCTCTCTATCACCGTCCAGTGTCCATCCTAGGAGTACTGCCCTGTTCGGCTGGTGTCTTCAATCTCCTCCTTTCATTAACAACAACATTAACACCAAGAAAAACAAAAACAAAAACAACAATAATAATAATAGTAATATTATCATTATTAACATTATTATATTAACGATGGTGCTTGCAATAACAATACTAATAGCAATAATGGTACTTGTAATGTAGATTCGTTTACTTTCCTTTTCTCATAACCCGGAACAGTCAGAGCTCACTCGTGTATAACCAAATTTAATTATGTTCACTTAAGCGTCAGTTCCTTCAATCCTATATAACTCCCAAATTCACTTTCCCAGGTTCTCTATGTTTCCTCTCCATTTCTCACTTCACTCCCACCTTTCTTCCAAACTTGGTCTCCACTTTTACTTCTTCACCTTCTCTTCACTTTCACTTCCCTCATAATTCACTTTCTCACATTCTCCTCATTTCCACTCCTTTCCCATCCTCTCTTCCCTTCCAATAAACTCCCACTCTCTCCTTAGGCTACTCCCATTGCACACCTTCAACACCCTCTCGTCACTCCCACTTTCCTCCCCAAAACCACAAAATCTTTTCTCTATTAGGCACGACTTCTACTACAAGTAAAAAGGGAAATAGTAGCCATAATCATAACCTTTCAATGCCAACTTCAGCTCACACACACACACACACATGCAAATGGAAATACGCCTGACTACATGAATATGCTAATTTCTCTATATCGAGGAGTTGAGAGAGAGAGGGGGGGGGGAACTGGTTGAGAGAGAGAGAGAGGGAGGGATAGACACAGAGTGAGACAGACTGATTGAGGAACAGGCATCAAAGAACAGGTAGGAAAAGAAAGAGGGAAGAAAGACAAGGAACGGGTGTCAGTAAGAGGGATGACAAGCCTTGGAAGAGAAGGTTGGACTGGAGGATGAGAGAGTGAGAGTGACTACATAGTGTACAGTCATGTGTGTCAAGAGCTAAAATGATGGGAATGGAAAAGGGAAAGATATGAAGAGGGTACAGAACAGTCACGAGCCATAATATGTATCCAGGTCTTGTTAAAGTTGCCAATCATCTGACAACCAGAAAACCAACTGCAACGTTTATCCTGTCTCATATCTGCTGGAACTCGTTTAATACTTCTTCAGGCAATTCGAATTATGCAGAAGTATGCGTAATATGGCTCGTCGTGACTGCACATGCTGATCAACAAGAGCTGGAGAAATGGGTAAAACGAAAGGAAAGGAATGGAAAGGGTCCACGCTGATTTCAACTTGGCGGCATCTTAATGAGCCTGTGATGTAAATTGCCTGTGTTTATTGACCTCCGAGGTGGAAGGGTAGCCTAGATGTGTGTAGTGGTGGATATTGTCTTGTACACATATCAATACTGAGGTGTTTATAAAGTCCTTCTGCAGATATAATATTTGATAACTTCATCTCTGTACTATTAGAGGGAAGGTGACATATGTTTATTTAAGACACCCCAACGTGTATCGTAACTATTGGCCGCGACAGTACAAGAATAAATTTATCTGTTTTCGCCATTGGGCTGCGTGATTTACTTATATATCTCTTAATGGGATCATGTAAAAACTACATTATAATAAAAAAAAAGACAACATTTTCTGTAATTCACGCTATTCATGTAAATGAACTTCAGTCACATTTGTACAACTTTAAAAATAACAGCACATTATACTTACATGACAATGAAGACTGATGGAGCTCAGCGTATAAACAAAGTGGTGAACAGCCTGATAACTACGACGAGGGAGGTTGAGGCAGTAATATGTCGACTCTGGTCAGTTATATGGTTTTCCCGTCATAGTTTTTCAACTGGGTCAATATTTATTTTACACAATGTGCTGGGTATGTGATGCATATGTACAAGAAATTTTATCAAAATCACAGCAACAGTTCGTGAGCAAAAAAATAACACGTTATCTGGGTGTCATTGTTACAATCGAAGTATTCAGTGGTTACTTTCACGGTAACTTTACTGCCACACTCATCACTCATCTCAGGCAGCCTCGAAAGGACCAGTAGGTCTGTTGCTGTTTGAATGTCCTTTGTAATCCTTTGTAAAAACACCAAACTCTGCAAGGCTGCCAACCTTGCAAGTGAAATTGCCACTAGTGCATTATCCTCACTTACTTCATTTGCCTCTCTATATTCTGATGGCAACAAATTATGTGTAAATTTAGCCACAGATATCGAGGGTGTGGATGTAGGAGAGAAGGTACGTGTAGCACCAGCTGATGTCCCTAGGAGCCATTGGCTAACCCACGTGTTGCACAGCATCCACTACATTATCTTTTTCCACCTTTCCAAAGCTTTCTGGCGTTTTGATTCATAGAACGACTTCCTCTTCTCACTCACACGAGGCATTATTCCTTCTTATTGTTCAAAATACACCACAAAATATGCAGGAATCACAACCAACGGAAATACACGTATACACTTCGTCTTTCCTAAAGCCTTTACTACCCTCTCTCTCCCCTACAGTCACGGGGCGGACGGAGAGCCTAGGCTACTGACCAGCTGTTGCCGAACACTGCCCAAACTGTAGTACCGCATTGTAATACCATGAATTCTAAAAAAAAACTACAAACAAATTATAAAAATAAGACTAATACAATGCAGGAAGCAAAGGAAGAGTGGCAGCACGCTCAGACATTTAAATACCGCTCCATGTCAAACCACCATTACGTGAGCAAGGACGCGTTTTACGTTTGGCAACCGGGTGCACTGGGTGAGTCTGAATCCAACAAATTCACACAATATAAAAAAAAATACAAACATTTGACCCTAGGCGACGAATAGCCTCCTCAATTGAGTCCAGACTGCCACCTCTGTTAGTTCATTTTGGGGGCTAAACGCATATCGAATTCCTAATGGTCATTAAGGCGATAAAATTGTAGAGTGATGTGTATACAGAGTGTGTGTGCGTGGGTGTGTGTGCATGGGTGTGTGTGGTGTCTGTGAGTGTTGTGAGGTTTTGCAGCCAGCCTTCTGAACCACTTCAGGCTCGGACAACGAAGCACCAGAATAAATTTCGGATTTTCTTATTCAGATATATACCCATCTGTTGTTTATAACCCAAACTTTCATCTGGTGCTTCGTTGTCCGAGCCTGAAGTGGTTCAGAAGGCTGGCCCACTGTGGCTGGCTGCGGGACACAACATTAGTCTGGCAGTACAGTCGCGGCAAAAGACCTGTCGCCTCACTTGCTTCACCGAGATAAGCAGTGTTAATGGACTCGAGAAATACGCACGTTTTCTACACTTAATAATCTCGAGTCTATGAACATCGCGTGCCTCAGTGAAGCAAGTGAGGCGACACGACTTTTGCCGCCGACTGTACACTCGTGATACATAATTTCTGACCAGAGTGTGAGGAGCAGAAAGCTTCGAATCGCCTGGTATTGTTCATTTCCCCACCCAGTACACCTATAGAGGCTGAGTTCGAATGCAGGGTATGTGTGTGTGGTGCCTGCCGTTCGTCTCTGGTCAGAAATTACGTATCACGAGTGTACAGTATACCCAAGTAGCCTACTACTGTATAAGATGGACTGAGATTATTCCACGTCTTGAAACGCAGAAAACACTAGTTGGAGAGACAGGAAACGGTCCCAGTTGATGTTGGTGGTGGACAGCAAACTGTTAATAGATGCCCATCAATATGTAGTATCCAGAATCCTCCTTACTCAGAAATATAGAAAAAAAAAACTGTCACACGTAAAAATTCGCTACCTCGACAATTGAGAAGAGAGAGAGAGAGAGAGAGAGAGAGAGAGAGAGAGAGAGAGAGAGAGAGAGTGTGTGTAAGTTTGGATAAGGAGACTGAGATGTAGGACTGTACGATGGGAGGAGAAAATGAAAATGAAAAAGAATTCGAAAAGAAGAGAGAGAGAGAGAGAGAGAGAGAGAGAGAGAGAGAGAGAGAGAGAGAGATCAGATTACAGTGTTAGTTTCCATTACAATTAGAGAGAAGGTATAGAAGATCAGATTACAATGTTAGTTTCCAATACAATTTTCTTGAGGTGGGTCTCGTACTCTGGTCTGACACCCATGATCATGTAGGCTGGCTTCCCATTTCCCCTGTCTCCATCCATTGTCCCTCCTTCCTCCTTCTGGCCCGACCTTCTCTGACCTCCTCTACTGAATTTTTCTTTTTGTTCCCTTTCAGTATCTTTTTTCCTTCTTATTTTTTTTTTTTTTTCAATTTCGTTTTGATTTTTTTTTTTTTTATCTTGCTTCTTTCCAATTTCTTCTTTTCCTCTATATATTATTTTCCTCTCCATCCCTTCTTTCATTTTCCAACTTATTTCTTTCCTCCTCTTCCTTTTTTACTATTTTCTTTCTTATTTCTCATTTCTTTCGTTTTACTCTAATATATCTTACCATACCCTTCCATTTTTCATTCCCCTTTTTCCTCTTGTTATTTTTACACGAGTCAATAACATATGCATATATTTATTAAGAAACCATAATGTTGCTGTCGACCAAATGGAAGCTACCGAATCCTCCAACAAATTGTGGTACTAATCAACTCCCACATGCATCAAAGAAGTCTGTTTTGTGGCACAGATTGAAGGAGCTCGAAGCCTCTAAAAATCATAGTCTCTTCTTTATGTCCACAAGAATACTATATGAGCAAAATATATATGCATTAGCTTGACATGCTTAATCTCACCCCTTCATCTCCACCTATAATTAACCTGGTAAAACAAATCGTGCCAATTAATTCGTAAACACAACCCAGGCCGTGAGTCACATCCACACCTCTCCTACACACACACACACACACACATTATTACAGTAGGCGTAGGTCATCCATGCATACACAATCGCCAACACACATGTACAGCCACAATCAAATAACCACCGACACTTTCCTTCCATCGTGCAAATAAATCAGTCTCAAATCAAAATATAATCTTACAACATTTTACGCCAACTCAACCCCCTCAATTATTATTATGAGGCGCTGCAAGATCATACACGTGTTGTTCTTTATTACCAAGATATTTACCACGATGAAAAGGAAGTGTCGGTGGATATTTGATTGTGGCTGTACTGTACTATTGGCCACAAGAATTCGTACATACACTCTTGGCTTCAATGGTTCACAACGTATAGAAAATATAGCTTTATATAACTGCATCACAACATCATGATAGATGTGTTGTTTTGTAATCACCGAGTCATTTGGTAGACTACTCATTGAAATACTTAATTCCAGAATAATAACCTCTTTTTCCACGAAGCCTGTGTACCAATTCCCGTGGCCAACCATACACCTTAATACATACAAACACACACGAGCACACACCCACACGCTCCTCTTACCATAACATACATACACACGACTATATATACACACAGTGTCACACACACTTCACAGGCATATCCACAGTGAGGGCCAGGGGGCGGGAGCTACCGGGACCTCCCCATGCAGTAAGACCCTTAGCCCACCCGGAAGTACCCATATGACAACTTTGGCCTCATTTAAACAGACTCTGACATAGACTATTTTCCACTGGGTGACGGGGGAAGGGAAGGAATATCAGTTAACCCTGTTACTGCGACCGCTTCTCGCCTCTCGTCAACTATACTCGTAGTTTTTCTCCTTACAGTTTTTTTGTTTGTTTTTCTGAATACGACAAGAGAGATTTTTTCTTGTCGGGAGAAAGGATTACTAGTGTCCAAAGGTTAAAAAATATCTTACCGTTCCCCCATAAACAACAGTATAGGTCTGACGTATTCTGGTGGTCGTTTGCTTTTGTGGGCATTGCAGAGGTACTGATTTTTCAACATATCACTTCAATATATGAGTAAGGGGTTTGTTTTGCAACATAGTTAAGGGGGTAATATATTTTTGGTACATTGGAGGCTTTGATTCCCCCAGAGTATGCCAGAAAACAGAATCAAATAAACAACAATAATAATTCGGAGGAAACAGTTGCTCCAGATTTACCAGCATTGTACTACCCCTGAAGCGATAATTATCAACACCCTTCCAATTACCCGACATATAACGATACCCTTAAACTTGAAATATTGTCAGATTATCTTCAAAACCCTCGTCAGACAAAGGTTAATTGGGCAAACATATGTGTAGTATAGTGCCCCTTATTTACCCAGAAAAGAGTTTGTTTCTATCGTGACTCTGTTCATTATATGTGTGGAAATCTGGCTACGTCACTCCATTAAACGTCATCGTAGTGTACTATTGGACACAAGAATTCGTAGACACGCAATTGTTTTCGAGGGTTTACAACATACAGAAAATGTAAGACTATGTAATTGCAATACAACATTGTTATTAGGTTTGTTATTTAGCAATCACTAAGTCTCTTGGTAGAACATTCATTGCAGTACTTTCAGAATAATGACCTCTCTTTCCATATAGCCTGTGTAAGGATTCCTGTGGCCAACTGTACATACACGGCCACACACACGCACTCAATGAAAGATGCGAGTAGGCACGCACAGACATTCAGAGATACGTGCATGTATAACTCAACATACACCAATTCACACAAAACACTCAAGCGAACACACTCCTCACACGCACGATCTGTTCTGAGCAGATGAAGTGGAAACAGTGCCTCACCCTCCATAAACCTGAACTGAATGGAGTCTAATTGTTTGTCCCTTTATGTGTTACAGGATAGTGAAGAATAATATTGTTTAGGAGGAACTAACTACCAAGAGGTATAAGACTCTTGTTAAACCAATTTATCTCTTACTATCATCCATTGTTTGAGTGTATAGCGGCTGAGGCAGTGGTTGTTCTTATCTGCTTGGAACTGTACACACACACACACACACACATACACTCATAGATCTAAACTTATATATATACACACACACACACACACACACACACACACACACACACATTGGCACACACTGGTGGGTTGGCTGGCGTGACACTGTCATGGTACACGTGTTATAAATACCAGTGTAGTTATTTTAACAGTAATGGTAAAAACAATAACAGAGTATAGGGATCAGAGTAATGATAAAAGCAGGGAGATGGTAGCAGAAATAGTAATACTAATAGGAACAGTATGAGTAATCGTGAGCGAAGCGAGTCTTCCAAATTTTCAGACATTTTTCTTACCCCTGATTTTGGAAAGCTTTTTGGTCTGGTGGTCAACATCAACACTACAGCAAAACTAATCCAGGCTCTAACAGTTAAGTGGTCTGTTTCCTGGTACAGCTTGGAAGAATCAGTAGCCCTCCATTTGCTAAGACTGATCATCCACTTAAAAGGTTCACCTATTGGAAGAGCAGAGGGACAGGGGGCTACTGATTCCTCCAGACTATGCAACAAAACTGATCCTCCTACTCCTATTTAGAGACATTGAACTGTTTCATGGAATAGCGTGGAGCACTCAGTAAACCTCCACCCCAATAATTATGATTCACTTGACTCCAACCAATGCCATGAAAGAAACAGGTTACCTCAGAATACAGGTAGGGTATCTGTTTCATAGTTTGTACAGTACAAAATTCGTCTAAGTTGATATGCTCGGACTAACGCCAGGCGATGTGAAATGGCATAGGAAACTTCAAATGTTAAATGTAAAGAAACTCCAAGTGTTAAAGGTAAAGAAATATCAAGTGTTAATTGTAAAGGAATACCAAGTGTTAAATGTAAGGTAATTTCAAGTTTTAAGTATACGGAAATCCCAAGTGTTAAGTATATGGAAATCCCAAGTGTAAAATACAAGGAAATAACAATTGATCAATGTAAGGAAATCAGAAGTGTTAAATGTAAGGTAAGCCCAAGTGTTAAATGTAAATGTAAGGTAATCCCAAGTGTTAAGTGTAAGGTAATGCAAAGTTTGTCATGCAATGCATCAATATGCTGGGAATTTGCGCACTGCAGTAGAAATTGTGACCTTGTTAATAATGAGCACTGACTGAATAATATTACAACACGTATTATTTTTTGCCTTGCGAATATGTGCAGGGTGGCTCAACTAATTTCGTAGCTTCCTAGAACAATGTACTGCAAACCAAGAAAATCTACCAGAACCCATAAATTAAATCAATAAAACTATGCTGTGTTATCTATGAACACTTAATTAAGATCTTCACTGAACAACTATTTAATTAAGTCAATTAGGTAAAAGAATATTTGTCCATTTCAACCAGAATTAAAAAGCTTACTACTATATGTATTGGATAACAGAGAGAGAGAGAGAGTGTGTGTTGTGGTGTGTGCGAGGCAGCTGGTAAAACTCACCACCAACACAAAGTTTACCCGATGCCATAAATCCTGTCGTGAAACCCAGGGCGTGTTTCCGTGGAGTTTTACAGGTGCTACCACGTCACGCTGAATTAATTAGGGAATAGTACTGGTTAGTATACAGGGACTATAGGAAAGTGTGTTAGTTACTTAGTTACTTAGTTAGTTAGTTAGTCTGTTAATTTGTCCGTTGCCTAGCTAGTTAGTCAATTTGGTATGTATTTAGTTAGTTGGTTAGGTAGGTACGGTAGTCATTTAGTTAGATATTATTAAGTTCATTTGTTAGCTAGCATGTTGCATGTTTTCTATCTGAACTCACAAAGCTGCAACAAAAAGTGATTGTTGCCAAGTGTGGTGCTAACATGCTGTGTGTGTCTGTGTGTGTGTGTGTGTGTGTGTGTGTGTGTGTGTGTTAGAGAAGGTAAAATGCTGAGTTCCTTTTGTGTGTGTGTGTGTGTGTTTGGTGAGGTAGAGGTGAGATGGTAAGTTCTTTTTGTCTAAGTTTGCATGTGTGTGTGTGTGTGTGTGTGTGTGTGATGGGCGGGCGGATAGGGTCGGTGCATGGGTGTTGTATGTGTCCGCCAGCCAGCCAGCCAGCCAGCCAACCACTAGAGCAACAAACACACACACACACACACACACACACACACACACACACACACACACAATCAATACCTCCAGCATGACACGACGACTCAACCCCATACTCTATCCACATTGTAAGTCTATCAATATATTTCAATTATTAAGTGCCTTATATACCACAATGAGAAGGTGGGATTAGAACAGGGTAATGAATTATATATAAAATGAGTACCAGAGTTTGTCCATCCATCTCTCACTGCCCTGTCTTTTCTCTGCTACCTTCTACATCTCCCCCTTTCCATCTTGTAATACTCTGTAATCCTAATCTTCCACTTCATCTTCCCTATCCTCTTCTACTCTTCTTCTTCTTCTTCTTCTTCTTTTTCTTTCTTTCTTCCACATTCTCGTTTGATTTTTGTAGTTCTAGGTCTATAGTCTTAAACCTTAATTCGCTTCATCTCTCCTATATAGATTCTCTTCTTCTGTCTCCTCCCTTCCTCCTTTCCTCTTCTTCCTCCTTCCCCCTTCTTCCTCCTTATTTCCTTCTTCTTTCCTTTCTTTTTTCTTCCTTCTCTTCCCTTCTTTTCTGCTTCCCCTCTTCTTCTTCTTCTTCTTCTTCTTTTCCCCCTATTCCTGTAATCTTAATCCGTCACTTAAACTTCCTCTCCCTCTTCCGCATCCTACCTTCTCTTCCGCATCCTACCTTCTCTTCCGCATCCTACCTTCTCTTCCGCATCCTACCTTCTCTTTCCCCCTACTCATGTTCTTTCTTTTTTAACATTCCTCCACCTCCTCCTCCTATTGCTACCACTACACCTCCTTCAGAGTCACGTGCCTCCTACTCGAACATGTTACCTATTATCTCCTCTATAGCCAAGATTTTTTACCTCCCCTTTTCCCCTCTTTCTCCTGTTCACTCCTGCTTCATCTGTTTTAGTGCAATATAACTTCGAGTACATTTACTACTACATGCAACTCGACAAGAATGGAGGAAGTTGATTCAGAGAGATGGGTAAAATCCCTAAAAATATATATTAATTGCTATTTTTTTCAACTGTAAATTAAACCAATGTCCGAATTAATTATGATATTTTTCTGATGAATAATTACACAATCATTGGCCATGGTTTGACTCCCTCTGGGGTAACTGCTTAGCCCTCAAACAAAGGTTGGCGAGTTTTTCATTCGCCTCTGACTATCACTATACAAATTTAATTCCAAGTTAAGGACTCTACCGTATCTTATAATTACCCCGTGAACAGCTCACACTTTAGATAACATACTTTTGCTGATGCCAGATGATTAATTATGACAGAAGATAAATGGCTGCAATAAGAACCTATATACAAGTGCTCCTGTTTTACATCGACGTGCTGTATTTTGTACATTGATTCAGAATATTGATTCGAATCAATTGATTCGAATATTGCCTTGTGCCCATGATATCTGCTACTCATCATTTACAATGACATAGAGGAGAGATGGGGTTATACATAGATTTTGATGAGAGAGAGAGAGAGAGAGGGGTGTGTTATTCTATTTAGATGGGCCCTAATGTTGCGTAAAGAAGGTAATGGGACGACGTGATATGCTGTATACTTTAGCCACAACCTGAGGCGTTTTGTGGAGTAAGTATTATGGGAGACGGAGTGCTATAGAGAGATGCCCAAAAGTGATTTTGAGACATTCCCTGAGGTACTGAGTGAAAGGAGTGAGGGAGGTGTGGTATAAAGAGACACCACAATGTTTTGAGTAAAGGGGGAAAGGGGTACTGATTAGAGGAGTTCCGAGATCCTAAATGGAAATAATGGGTACTTCATAGAGGTGGTCCCAGATTCCAAATGGGTATAAAAAAAGAAAAGAGTCCGGTATACTGCAGAATTGCCCAGAGAATATAAATAGGAAGGAGGAGGTCGAGGACGAAGGTGTTGTGTACAGGACCGTATTCAAGAACATCCGTGGTGTATACGATGGCGAGGTACCTGTACGATGGCTCTGTTGTTTGTCTATGGAGCCACCATCGTATGCACCACAAACGTTCTTGAATATGGCCCACAGATGCACAAACACTCCGAGTAAAGAGAGGAGGCAAAGGAGTTCTATATTTTGCTGTAGACGAGAATAAAAGTAAACAGAAGGAGGATGTGGTAATCTATATTAGTCCCCAGAGTTCCTGAGTAACAAAGCAGACAATCAGGGAGCAGAGGGTCAACAGTTCGGCTATAAATTATCCCCAAGGCGTCAGTCTGAGGAGAGGTAGGGTATAGCGTTGGGGGCAATGAGGGGAGAAGTTGGTTGTGGTGGGGGGCAGTGATGGGAGAGGTCGGGTGGCGTAGGGGGACAGTCATGGGAGAGGTCGGATGGTGTGGGGAGCAGTGAGAGGAGAGGTTGGTTGGGGTGGGGGGCAGTGAGAGGAGAAGCCGGGTGGGGTGGGGCGGGCAGTGAGGGGAGAAGTTGAGTGGCGTGGGGGACAGTGAGAGGAGAGGTTGGTTGGGGTGGGGGGCAGTGAGAGGAGAGGTTGATTGGGGTAGGGGGCAGTGAGAGGAGAGGTCGGATGGGGTGGGGGGCAGTGAGAGGAGAGGTTGGTTGGGGTAGGGGGCAGTGAGAGGAGAGGTTGGTTGGGGTAGGGGACAGTGAGGGGAGAGATTGGTTGGGGTGGGGGAGAGTGAGAGGAGAGGTTGGTTGGGGTGGGGGGCAGTGAGAGGAGAGGTTGGTTGGGGTGGGGGGCAGTGAGGGGAGAGGTCGGTTGGGGTGGGGGGCAGTGAGAGGAGAGGTTGGTTGGGGTGGGGGGCAGTGAGGGGAGAGGTCGGGTGGGGTGGGGTGGGGGGGCAAAAAGTGACGGATGCCGGCGGACATGATGTGAAGCTGAGGGTCCAAGAATAACTCCGTGTCCACTCCTCTCTCCCCCTCCTTCCCTCCCTCCTTCCCGTGTCCACTCCTCTCTCACCCTCCCTTCCCTCCCTCCTTCCCGTGTCCACTCCTCTCTCCCCCTCCCACTCCTCTCTCCCCCTCCCTTCCCTCCCTCCTTCTGTCATGTCTCTCCTTCCTTATGTCCTCTCCTCCTCTCGAATATTGCGTCCAGTTTTGGTCTCCTTACTACAGAAAAGACATAGACAAGCCCAAAAGAGCACAGCATCGAGGACTGAGAATGATCCCACGGCTGCCACAATAACCCAACGAAGAGTTTCTTAAAGATTTAAATTCTTGACAATTTAAACCCAAGTAGATATTTTGATATCAATCAGTCAAGCAAAAACAGCAACAACGGATTCATTAATTATTAGACGCAAGCGATTCCCACGCACGAGGCCAGTAAATTACTTTTTCGTCAATCGCGTAGTAAGTATTCGGAACTGACTCCCTAGTAATGTTGTTGCATGTAATGTTGTTGTAGCATGCTATATAAATTACATGTTAGTTTTTCCATACAACATGGTATCTCTTTCTTTCTGGTCAGTTTCGGCTGGAAGGAGTGGTAGGGGGTGAGGGAACCTTTTTCTTACTAAGTTTTCCTTCACCCTAGTAGACTAGATAGCTTAGTGAAGCCAAATAGCCTCTCAAGGACCACTAAGTCTGTTGCTGTATGAAGGTTATTTATATAGTGTATATTCCTTCCACCCATCTTCCAAATACTCCCTCCCTACATCCCTCCTTCCCATCACCCCCTCCCTCCAAGCACTCCCTTCTCCCTCTTCCAAGCACTCCCTTCCATCTTTCTAGCACCCCCTCCCTCCCTTCCACACACACACACACACACACACACTAGTTTATGCAGCAGGGTCCGGGATGGCTTCTGGTGGGACTTGGGGAAACACACTCCTCCTTCCCTCCCTCTCTCTCTTAGCCGTGGGATGGTCGCAATCAGGTTGGTTGTTATTGCTGGTTGTGATGTTGTTGATGTTGTTGTTGGTGATGCCCCGTTGTTGTTGATGGTTGTGATGTTGTTGTTGTTGTTGTTGTTGTTGGTGGTGATGCTGTTGTTGATGATGGTGGTGATATTGTTGTTGTTGTTGATGTTGTTGTTGGTGATGCTGTTGTTGTTGATGGTGGTGGTATTGTTGTTGTACTGTTATAATACACTGTGATAACATGATAATAACACTGAGTTATTATAATGTTATTACTATTGTTTTCTTTTTTATTGTTACGGTGGCGTCCTCCCCTTTCATCCCATCACCTGGTTATGGTAAATAATGTAAACACAAATAGAGTAAAGTACACTTGGTGATGCATACGATGAAGAGATTATGACTTAAATATAATTAAATTGGATTAATGTCTGCCTATCAGTGACTTGTTATGCCCTCTGTGACATTCATTCTCTTTGGCAGCTCCCTACAACACAAATTGTCTATATATTATACTGCAAAACAAAAGTCCCACACCTACTGTACATTACTGAGTACGAGTGGGAGGCCGAAGGGAACGTATACCACACAGACCAAAATAATCACCTCAGCCAACTCAACACGGGTGCCAAGATTGATGGAGGGGAAGGCTCTGATGTGGCACCGGTACAGTCACTAACAAAAGTTGTGTCCCGCAGCCACTACCAGTTAAAAACTCTTAACTTCACAACTTCCAGTATAAGATGACTGCCATTTGATTAAGCTTTAACCTGATACTGTCACTAGAAGAATTGGTGGGGTACTAATGGGAGGGTTACTAATGGGAGGGTTACTAATGGGAGGGTTACTAATTCCTCCAAATAATGATACGAAACAGATTCCGTATTAGGTATATTGAGGTCGCCTGTTTCCTGGCATAGTTTGGAGGAATCCATAACCCTTTGTAATTCACTCAGTACAGGGGGGGGGGGGTTGCCATGGGCACCTCCCCCCTCCTCTCCTAGACCCGAACCCTCGAGTCTGCCTATAAAGACTTTATGTGTAACAATTCTGGTCTTTAACAGAATGGTCTACGGTTATATGGTATAAGCTACTTCTGCCCCACCACGGCTACTCACCTAGCCAGTGTCGGGAGGGGCGTTAGCTTCTGCCTCACCGGGCTCGGTTACCTTTCCTGCCCTCCGCTCTCAACCACTCTTAACTAGCACGTGATTGCCTCCACCTCACCTCCCACCTACCGCATCGCATGCATAGCATGGATAGCTGTGCTGGTTTCACTATACCAATAATAGTGCATTTGTCGCGGCTTCTAGCCGCTTAAATTGTATTTATTGGTTGTGAAACCAGCACAGCTTTTACTGTCCCACCCACCTCCCGATGCGGCAGGCACTCACTTCTTTCTCATTGGAGTGGGCGAGCGGTATTCAGCGGAGGAGGGGCTTAATACCTCACAGCGCCACCACCAGGTGGCTCCACTATCAGTACAGCACCAGATTTGAATTTTATTTACTTCTGATGAACGTCACGGAATTGACCCTTCCAACCCAGATTATGCCTATACGGGGCCTGGGCTTGTGAAGGGGCCTATTCTATAGCAATCCAGCTGTGCTGGTTTCACAACCAATAAATACAATTTAAGCGGCTAGAAGCCGCGACAAATGCACTAATATTAACTCCCTGATCACTAGAAGATACATGTATAGTATATATTGAGGGTTTAGTACAGTTTTAGCAAATTTGGAGCAACTGATTTCTCCAAACTATTCCAAGCAACAGGTCACCTCTATTTTTGTCCATCTTCTCCTGTTTCCTGGCATACTTGGAGGAATCAAGGCGCTCCAATGCACCAAAAGTATACACTCCCCATAACTTTAAAAGAGACACTGGATAAATACTTACTAAAACTGATGACTGTCACTGTATGCATTTTTAAACCCATGACTGCCACTTGATTAGGACCGACTCTCGAACATAAATTTTTAACCACCAGAAAAATAAAAAAAACATTAACCACCAGAAGGAAAATTTCATCCCCGTGACTGTCAGTTTTACTATTATCGTCATCTTCATCGTCGTTGTTGTTTTTGTTGTTGTCGTCGTCGTTGTTGTGGTTGTTTTTGTTGTTGTTGTTGTTGTCGTTGTTGTTGTTGTTGTTGTCGTCGTTGTTGTTGTTGATGTTGTTGTTGTTTTTGTTGTGTTTTTGTTGTTGTTGTTGTTGTTGTTGTTGTTGTTGTTGTTGTTGTCGTCGTTGTTATTGTTGTTGTTGTTGTACCACAGAACAAACGACGTGGAGCTACAATCACCTACTGTATTTCTTGCCACAGTCTGGGATAATCAGTGGCGCTTCCAATTACCTTATAACTTCACGGACCCCTAATTAACTGGCTTATAATATTTACACTCAGAGGGAAGTTTACTTAGTTGTTGTTGTTGTTGAAGTTCCTCGAGCGGTTTACTTAGTTATTCACATTATTCATATGAAGGCTAAGATCACTCTGACGATATTACAACTTTCACTGACTATATTTCCAGGAGATATTTCTAGGTGGAGTACAGACTGTTGACTTTCAATTATTATAGAATCCTTTTCTCAGACATGTGTGTGTGTGTGTATGTGTGTGTGTGTGTGTGTGTGTGTGTGTAAGATTATATTCACGTCCTGCACTTTTATTTAGGAATCGAACTGGAGGTTGTCATTTCACCTATACTATAACACAACACAACATTTAAACTAAGGGAGTTTGTTTCTTGAAATGCTTTTAAAGGAATCAATTTCCTCCTACAACTGAGAAAATCATAGCCATTTGTGTACTCTCAACACACACACACACACACACACACACACACACACACACACACACACAAAATAACTCACTCCTGTTGCCTCGTTATGAAGTCTGAAATGTATAGAGTCGTGAATGAGAATAATATTGTCGACTTTTCTCTTAGACTATGATAACCAGATTTTCATAACGTCTTGTCGGCCCTCGAGTTTGTTTATGACACTATGGTTTTAGACACGAGGGAAGACGGAACGTTTGGAGTTTTCAGTCCCTCTTTCCCTCCTTCTTTTCGCCCACTCACTCATTTCCTCCCTCCCTCTAGCACTGTGTTCCTTCCCTCTCTCTCTCTCTGCGTACAATCCCTCCTTTCCTCTCTTCCCCACGTCCACTACCTCCATCTCTATCTTTCTCCCTCACTGTGCTACTCTCCTTACTGTGCTACTCTCCTCACTGTGTTTACTCTCCTTCCATCACTACTCTATATTTCACGGTGTCCATCCCGGTCATCCGTCTACTCCTACTGTATATCCATTTCCTCCCTCCCTCCCTCACTGTGTCCACTCCTTCCTTCCCTTCCTCCCTCACAGTGCCACTCATACTTACCCAATTTCAGGACTTCCTCCAAAGTGAAGGAGCTTCTAAACTGCCGGATGGAGTTGCAACAAACTTAGGATGTAAGCTGCACGGGTCTCCTCAAAAATTCTGCAAGTTTAGTATCATCCCACCTATTCCTCCTTGCCCTGGTAACCCCTCTGTTTATACTCTACAAAATGACTCACCCACACACACACCCTATAAAGTGCTCGTTTTTTAGTTCACTCGCACCGATTTCAAAAGGATATCAAACAAATTAGATTTTTTTTTTCTATATTAATTAATGAAGATAAGGACGCAAGACTTACAGCCCGTTTATTGGCCTCACATGAGAGATAAATATAGTAGTGATAGTAGTCCAATATCATGTCCATTTGCGTTCGAGATGACAAGACATGTTGCTTTTGAAAGAGTATAAGTCGTATACTCGGATGATGAGACTGTTGAAGTGGTATGGGTTTTGAGGGGGTGGAGATGAGAGACGTTGGTTGTTGTGGAGGATCGGACTTTCATCTTTTTATATGTGTACGTGAGTTGAGTGGGGCCAGAGATATCGCCACCCCAGTATCGGATTTGCTACATCAATACATCAGGATATAGTGGGGTTTCTGACATTGCAAACTCAAACTTGCATTCCTTCGGGTTTCTTTAGGAATGTGATCCGACTGAGGAAGGAAATATGCTCTGTCCTCTGACCTTTCCTGCCTCACCTCTCTCTCTCTCTCTCTCTCTCTCTCTCTCTCTCTCTCTCTCTCTCTCTCTCTCTCTCTCACACACACACACACACACACACACACACACACACACACACACACACACAGATACTATTACTGAAGGATTTGCATAGTTCCCACCAGGGGCTGCAGTGCAATTAGAGCCTCGTTACAGAGGAGCCGAGCAAGCATATACCTGAGTAGAGACGTCAGACAGACAAGCTCTTGAGTTAGAATATGCATTAGTTTGACAGAATGGGTAAGGAAGAACACCATAATATAGAATGTGAAATGGTAATATATTGGCTGAGAAATGGACACACGTAGGATGACTGAGACAAGGACTACATAATGACTGAGACAAGCAAGCACCACATGACTTTAGACAAGCTCACAGGAACGGAGACGCCCACACACTGCGACGTAAAACAAACCGACGATGCTCGAGACAAGCCCATAATGACTGAGACAAGGACATTAAATTAACACCACGACTGACTAAAAAAACAAAAACGCTACTACGAATGAGATATTATACACAGTGACTGAACATAAATTACACACCAAGACTGAGACATAGAATCACGACTAAGACAAGCACACCACGAGGGAGTAACACAAACTACGACCGTACAATACACACCATGCACGATTGGGTAGAGCACAAACAGCAACACACACACACACACACACTTTTTCTCTCCAAACTAGGTATCATTAGGCAGACAGGTTGATCTTCTCATTTTTTTGCTGCCACCAGGATGGCAGGTTCATGCATTATATTACCTTTTTAAAGTCCTTTCATATAACGGGTATTGCACTATCACACGAAAAAAAGTAGAGTTGTGCCGAATAGTCGGCCTATTGATCCCCCACAGAGTTACTGTACAAATATTTTACTTAGCACAGTTTGGTTGAATCAGTCGCCCTCCAGTTTGACAACAACTGAATGATGACCTTCCCATAATTTAGTATGAAACACCAGAGGACTAAATCGCTTGTGCAGAATATAAATAAGGAATGCCACATGCAATAATTCAACCGGGCGTCAATCTTAAGTTGTCCACTTCATTCTTACTGTGCTGCACCATAACTAATGCATTAGGGGAATTTATTATTATTATTATTATTATTATTATTATTATTATTATTGGGCACCTGTGCTTCGCACGGCCTTGGCAAAATTGCCTGGTACTCAGTTCCGCACTTGTGGCTCTAACCGGCCTCATCACTCGTCACAACACGATCATACCTTATTTTAATAGTAATTAGATTATTATTATTATCATAGTTACGTTGTCCCACTGAGTCTAGCCTACTCCCAACCTAACCTCACCACACACCACCACACTACACACACCACCCTACACACCATCAAACACAACACAACACACCACACCACACTACACTACACCAACCACACCCCAAACACAACACAACACACCACACCACACTACACTACACCAACCACACGACAAACACAACACACCACACTACACTACACCAACCACACCCCAAACACAACACAACACAACACACTACACTACACCAACCACACCCGAAACACAACACACCACACTACATCACACTACACCAACCACACCCCAAACACAGCACAACACACTACAACACACTACACCAACCACACCCCAAACACAACACAACACACTACAACACAATACACCACACTACACTACAGAGGGCACTATGGGAAAGCCCGGTTCAAGCCATTGCCTTCCTCAAGAGCTCGGGGCTTCTCGGTCAGACAGCTTGAGGAACTTCAACAACAACAACAACAACAACAACAACTACACCACACCGCACCACACCACGCCCGGCTGCACCCCGCCCCTCCTGAAAACTCCTTCAGCCATTATCATTATTAGTGTTACACCGCGACCTTTTTATCCAAGTCTCACCCAGCACAGGTTAGGTCAGCCAGGGATTCTTCTTCCTCTTCTTCTTCTTCTTCTCTCTCTCTCTCTCTCTCTCTCTCTCTCTCTCTCTCTCTCTCTCTCTCTCTCTCTCTCTCTCTCTCTCTCTCTCTCTCTCTCTCTCTCTCTCTCTCTCTCTCTCTCTCTCTCTCTCTCTCCTCTCTCTCTCTCTCTCTGTTTGGCATAGTTTGGAGAAATGTCCTTAGTTTAGAGACCTGTGATGTTATGGGTACATTGTGGGTTAAATAATTATTCCTCCAATTTTGGACCCGGAGACTTTTGGGTTTAGGGCTCCTTAGTTTGTAGAGTTTGTGGCATGGTTTGTAGGGTTTTTGTAGCCTTCTATTCGCCGACACCATAACATGTCCCTCAATGATGTACACACTCGCAATCCAAAATTTGTATCCAAGTCTTGTTCAAGTTTCTAATCATTTGACATACTAGTGAACCAATTACAACGCTTATCCTGTTTCATATTTGCTTGAGCTCGCTTAATACTCGATCAGGCTATTCGAATCAAGCCTGGATACATATTTTGGATTGCGAGTGTACCGTCACGAGCCAAAATAAATATCCAATTAGTAAATAAATAAATTTAAATAAATCTAATGAATAATAAATATATTCCCGTTGAAATTTCGAATCATCTGACAATGTTACCAGTGAACCAATTACAACTCTTATCCTGTCTTCAACTTTCAGGAGCTCGTTTAATTATCACTCCCATCAGGCTACTTGAAACAGACCTAGATGTATACTTATTATGGTTCGTGACTGTACACTCGCTCCAGAAAGTATTGGTGCATAATTATACTCTCGTCTGAAATCTTGAGACCATTGACGATGCCTATTGTGATGTGTCAGTTGTTCCGGCTGAGTGTTTTAGTGGGAGAACCTCTTTTAAGGGACCCTGTGCTGTTGTCAAAATATTGGAAATTAGTGAGTCCTGCAAATATTGTCACGAAACACCACCTATATGGAAGGAGCTTGTTTCGTGGCATAGTCAGGAGGAATCAGAAGCCTCCAATTTTCATACACGATCACAGGGTCCTTAAGGAGGAAATTCGGTGTTGGTAAATTTGGAGCAACTGAATCCTCCAAACTATTCCAAGCAACAGAACACCATTATTTTTGCTCATCTGGTCTTGTTTTCTGGCATACTTTGGAGGAATCAAGACACTCCAATGTACCAAAAAAGAATTACCACATTAAGTCAACTGAAGAGCTACTCGTTCCTCCAAACTAAACTATCGCAGGAAAAATAATAATCACCTCAATGCTACTAATAAATCATGGTCCTGTTCCTTGACATATTATATAGTTTGGAGACTTCAACAGAGCTCTAATTTCCTGTAAAGCGTTTCTTCCCTTAATTAACAACCCTGTATATTAAATTTTGGTGAGCAGCGGCCAAGGGAATGATATATATGAATGGTAGGGCTTTAGAGAGGCTGTATGATATGAGGATACACGTGCCAACCCATACGATATGTTACAAGTTGAAGACATCTTTTTGGTAGTCTTCTGTCACCTGTATACACCGGTACTGTACTGTCTGGAGAGAGTGTACCCATTAGGAGCCATTTCCCCGTGCCGTAAGAGAGTATAGGGAGAAATGGTACCCAATGCCTTGACCTCTGTGAGAAGCCAGCCACCTTCAGTAAATTTATTCACCCCTCGCTGCATTTTTTGGCTCAACATTAACTTTATTAACCCCGGTCTCTTGAACGTCAGAAGAGAGTTTCTGTGTGACACTATAATCGTCTGTGACTCGTCTTTAGTATTCTGCAACTATGACTTGAGCTGATAATGGGTTCGTTGATTTATTTTATATTTTATTTTCATATAGTTTAACGTGAGAAGTGTTGCCTCGACAAAAAAAAAAAAAAAAATCGTCTGAGTTATTTGTTAAGAGGAAATGGTATACCTCGGTGCACCTTCATTACGGATTAGACCTACGACTGACAACCTGATATGTCTTCTATTGATTAACACCAAAGCATACAACTCTTACTTCTCAATAATATTACCAAGTCCTCCTAAGGCTACCCTCGAAGTCATTCAATTTTTTTCGTAGTGGCCTATGATAAGTTGGTCTTTTCGAAATTAGTGATTCCTCCTAACTCTGCTGGACAACAAACGACATAGACTATTAATTATATACTAAAGCAACATGTTTCTTGGTGAAATGTGAAGGAATCGGTAGCATCCAGTCCTCTGATAGCAACATAGGCCCCATTACTGGTGTATTATAGTGATTCCCCTTCATTGTCCAACAAAACATGTAGCCTATAAATAATGAGACTGTATACGCCAGACGACATCATGTGACAAGGAAAGACAATGTAATTCATATATAAACCCATCAGTACTAAAGGCATGAGTTATTATTCGTAGTTTTAGCAATTATAATCTAGAAAAAATTGTTATTATAATCTAGACAATTTGTTGCTCCACTTCACGTGAATAAGAAGCAAATGGATTTTTTTTTTTTTTAGTCATTCAGGTCAGGGTAGAAAGCTGTGTCTTTAATTGTTAGAATACTAATATAGCATAGAAAGTATTAAGTGGTATGTACTATATTGAGTGTTTGTGTAGGAGAGAGAGAGAGAGAGAGAGAGAGAGGAGAGAGAGAGAGAGAGAGAGAGAGAGAGAGAGAGAAAGAGAGAGAGAGAGAGAGAGAGAGAGAGAGAGAGAGAGAGAGAGAGAGAGAGAGAGAGAGAGAGAGAGAGAGAGAGAGAAATTGAGGCAGAAAGAACTAAAGAAAAACAAGAAAAGGAGACAGACAGAGATACATAGAGTGTTCATAATATACCGTAGCACCCTCAAACAAGGAGAGTTCAATTAAGCAGCGATGCTCTCTGAAGTCTGAGCCCAATCTATCTTAAGCAACACGAGGAGAGGGAAATGAAGAGGAGGCGTGAGAGGTGTCAGGTTAGGGTGGCTGGCAGAGGGTGGAGAAGGAGGCGTGTGGATGGATGGCAGACATAGAACACTGAGGTATACAAAGGACATTTCAACTGCTACGAATCTACTGGCCATATCAAGGTTGCTTTATTACGCTATGGTAACTCATTCATTCGACTGAGAGAGAAAGATAATAAAGAAGAAAGCTCTTTTCGACCCTCCATTACCTCCAGCCAAAGGTAACCGACAGAAAAGAGATACCAGATGGTTTGGAAAAACTAAAATAGAATTCATAAAGGAAACCTGGATAGTAACCTAATTTATGTCTATTCTACAAACAAATGAGATGAAAACCTCTCCGACTGTTTGTATTGTTCTGAAATAATCAATATCAAGGCTAAGTTAACATACATTAAAACCTGAATACTTTCCTGACAGACTGCATGCATGGGTGTTGGTCATGTAGTCTGTCGTGTATTTGTGTATGTCATTGCGTTTAAAAGATTTGAAGATAATATTATATATTTTATTTTAATAAAACAGTTTTCCTGGACGCAAACAGTGGCAGTCAACATATAATGTTCTAAATGATACTCTAAAGTGCCGAATATATACGAAGTCAGTTGTTGGAGTAAGGGCTAATCTGCGTACCTTGATTTATAGAGTGCAAAAGCTGTAAAACAGATAAACAAGGAGAGGAGAGAAAGTTAAACTCACAGATACAGTACAGTCTGGAAGGGCAGAGAAGGGAAACAAAGATTTACGAGAGAGAATATAAAAGGTGTAGGGATAGTGAGTAAAGGCGAGTATGAAGACAGAGAGGAAGGGAGAGGATTTGAGAGAGTGTGGGGAAGGGTGCAGATAAGAGGGATGCAGGAAGTGTCGTAGGGAGAAAGACAAACTTAATGAATAGTCAGATGAACAGATTATAAGTAAAAATGTCTTAAATATGTAAATAACAAAAACACACTTAAAAATAACAAAATTAGCTTGATTTCCAACAGAAAATACTGAATAAATATCAAATTCATGTTACAAATAATATTATGGAAGGCATAGAAAACTAAATACGATTGTCAGTGGAACATAACAATTTCTTGTTTATTTTTAACTCAACTCGCTGCAATGAAAAGATAAACAGTGACATTACAGGCTGTGATGTAGTCAACACCTTAGCCAAGTTTCCCAACATTTAACAATATCAAAATTACGGAACTCGAGGGATTCGAGCTGATCCCTGGGCATTGAACTGCTTCTACTAAGGCTTCGTAATATGATAGGAATGGCTTTGGCTGTGTAAGACATTTAATTTCAATAAATTATTCCACTTTATCTATAGAGATTTGGTAAAAATTCATATATGTTCAATTTCATGTAAGGAATTCACACTGTAAATTTTTCGGTACAGTTTTGAAACACCCTGTATACAGCGATGTCAAATGCGTAACAATATCGGATTTAATTTTTATTTTATTTTTTGTGTAGTGTATTTCCGGAACCACATCAATTTTCCATAAAACGACGAGGCAGCAGTCGTCAGCAGTTGTGGACAAAATTCCTTTGGTCGAGTAGATTGAATCATCAAGCCGGGCAGTCAGTATTCCATCACGTCTATAACAATGCAATTATCTTTTATATCATTATCGTATTGTTGTACTGCTGTGAGGCTACGGGACACCGAATATATATATTATATGTTAGTTAGTGCATATGTAATACTATGTCAGGTAGTCGCAGATAAACAGGACCGAATACTGCTCTTTTGTGCACGCAGATTGCTATGTGTGGCTATCATGATAAAAGAGTATGAAAACATTGTTCATGGTGTAGCTTCATTTTAACGAGAAGCAAATACTGGTGTTTCCCACCTGTGGCCCCAGACTCCCTCCCAACCCCAGCCCCTCCAGTCTCCATCGCCTCACTGACTACCAACCATTACAGAAGCAACACAAAGGAAACACTGGAACGACTATTGGCCTCGGTTATAGTATTGCGTGAAAATGGCACGAACCTTAATTATTGGAGGAGGATGACAATCGTCCTGCCCTTTGTAATCATCTAGCATTAGGGCAAATAGATCACTTGAGACGTGAGTTGCTGCTTAGGGGCTAATTGAAGAACTCTTTCGTCAATGAACATTATGACTGTTGTTCTTCAACACAAACTTTGTTTTATGTGTTTCAAAAAAATAATGCAAAACCTGCAAACTGCAAACCACTGCTTGCAATTATCTCATTATTAGCAGTCGATTTATCTTATTGAAGGGAGGTATATATTACGTCCAAATCTTAAGAAGTATTCCATTTAGCAAATAAGCAACAGCTTGGACCTTTTTTTAGTATACCTCGACCAACGCAAAGTTATTTTTTACGCCAGAGGTAAGGTTAGGCTAAGATCTCGTTGACAAACTACAGGCAACTGATTCATTCACACTCTACCAGGAAAAAGATTTCTACATCTACTGTACATGTTCTGTTGTGTGACGCAATCTGTAGGAATTTAGTAGCCTTCATTTTAATCTCCAGTTGTATCACAAATTCCCAGGCTACTTAAAGAGTCACTTTAAACACATGGGCGACGAACCATAAGGGGATATTGTTTATCTTGTCAATTTGAGGGGATACAGATTCCTCCAATACAGCTCAGTTTTCTAGCATAATTTTGGAGGATTCAGTAGCCCCCAATTTGACAAAAATTTAATTGAAAATTAAAGAAGAATGCCCTGGGCCTGGCAGACCCTGCAGGACAAGGAAGAAGGTGACACAGAGAGAGGACAGCAAGAAGAAGGAAATGGAAGGAAAGGCAAGACACAGGAAGAATTGAAAGGGAGCGGCTGGGGAAACGAAGGGGCGCCATAACCCTTAAAATATTGCCCACAACATTGCAGGCAACACTCTATACGGGGAAAATACAAGAGAATATACTTTTAATAGAATAATATGTGGGAAAGGTCACACACAAGTTTGTTATGGAAATTTTATGCAAACACAGAATCATTAATCTTACATGGTTAAAGGGATAAAAACTCTTGGTACACTGGAGCGACTGGATTCCCACAAAGTATGCCATGAAACAGGGGATAGGGGACAGGCTTGGGGGGTTAATAAGCCTGTCCCCCTATTCCCGCACCCCTCTAAACCCTCCCTCCCCCCAAGCATGTCCCCCCTACTCTGCACCCCCCAAAACCCCCCGCACGCCCCTAAACTCCCCCCCCCCCAAGTCTGTCGTCCCCCTATTCCCGCACCCCCTTAAGGGAAGTATCCTGATGTGGGAAATTCGGGGGGCTCTGATTCCTCCAAGATATCCTAAGCAACAGAATCCCTTCACATAGGACTGTAGATACGTGTTTTATGATAGAGTTCGGAGGGTTACGTGTGCTCCAATTTGTCCACACCAGTTACTTCCCTTAAGGGGGTGCGGGAATAGGGGGACAGGCTTGGGGGGGGTTTGGGGGGTGCGGGAATAGGGGGGACAGGCTTGGGGTGGGTAGAAAGTCTGTCCCCTATTCCCGCACCCCCCTAACCCCTCCTCCAAGCCTGTCCCCCCTACTCCCGCACCCCCCAAGCCTGCCCCCTACTCCCGCACCCCCCCCCCCCCCCCAAGCACTGTCCCCCTATTCCGCACCCCCTTAAAGACTACTGATTACCTCAACCTGTACAACAAAACAACACACACACACACGGTGAATAAAACCCCACTCTTGTCGACGGAAAGAAACAACACACAGTCGTAATATTTAAACTCAATTCGTTTCTCGGAGTAGCATGCAGTTATAGGAAGAATCAGTAGCCTTCCAAACTTCTTACGACATTTGAATCCTCCCTAGTGAGCCAAAAGACGAAACATCCACCATCTACATATTAAAAACTAAAATTGAGAGCTATTTTTTTTTTTTTTTTTTTTTTTTTTTTTGTGGCATATATAGCTTGGAGGACGCAATAGCTTCCAAACTGCCTATAATTGAAAAAGCATCATATCCCCTTTAACATGAAAAGGTTAATTGAACAGTATGGTATATATCAGAGGTCCCGCCACCACTGCGAATCAGGGAGTGTCTAGTCTAATCGGACAAAATAATACATATGTTATTTTTTCAGCTTCGTGCATTATAGCAAAGCGGAAGCAGATCTTGATTATCTATAGTCTCTTGGAAGGGTATTTTTTTAGGTTTAGAGGAGTTTTCCGAAGCTGATTTAATATGTGTGTGTGTGTGTGTGTGTGTGTGTGTGTGTGTAGTTTTTAGGACAAGTTTAATTATAAATATTAAATTACCTTGTTAGATAATATAATGAACATGTACCGTATAGTTGTTGTCGTCGAATGTTTAATCCGCTGCCACTAGATGTCAGGTAATTGCTTTTCACTCCGGTAAATTTACTATATACCAGTTCACTTCATGCCTTTCACGTAATATGGATAAGGGGTGTAAGGCTATGCAAACTGAATAATGACATATTCGTACACATAATATTCATAAAATACAAAATAATTAAAGATATGGCATTACGATCAGTGTAGCAGTGTTTACAGTATATTGGAGACTTTTACCATTCACAAAGGAAGACAAACATTCAAGAAATCTCTCCCGATACTGAATGAAGAGTGAGAGTAAAACGTGAGAGAATGAATGTGTTAATATCAAACGACCGTACAGTCCACGTCCACTAATGCTACAACCCCTGCGAACGAAACGGTCACGAAAAATAATGTGCAACTATAGCTGTTGATCTCTGTAATATTTATTCACTTAAGTGGCTCATTTCATTCATTTCACGCAGAACTATTGATCGTGGCTGTACTCAAGCTGCACTCACTATATTATTCGTCAGCACTCGGTATCAAAACCTGCCCACTGGGTTGACACACGCATGTACTGATACCTTTGTCCTTTAGTTAACCAGGCAACAATGTTATATCTCCCTAACTTACTATATTACCTATATCATAAATATAATGCAAGCGAATCAATTTATACCAACCATCCATACATTTTGGTAATAGAGGACGAAAAATTTAAAATCTATGTGTGTCATGTATGTCCTGTACGGTATAAACCAGACAGCCATATGACGCGTGTACGGTTCACCAAAACTGTGTGTTGGGGTGGTAACTGTTGCTGGTGTTGTTACCTCACCATACATTGAGAGAGAGAGAGAAGGGGGAGTGCGGGTGAGAGGGAGGAGGACACACACAGACACAGACACAGACTACTTTCCATTCCTACCACACACTCTCCTTGTGGTCCACCTACCTACTACCAAGTGAGGAAAGATGGCCGTGTTTCTTATTACAGTACAGTAATTACTAACCTACACAACAACAGCAACAACAACAACAGTAGCAACAGCAACAGCAGCAGCAGGGACCAACAACACCAGCCCACCCCTGCACTCCATTGCAGCTGTTGTGGACAAAGTGGGTCGCCAGCA
>JAWQEG010005069.1:0-42229 GCA_033782935.1 Petrolisthes cinctipes
CCATCAATGCATTAACAAATATAAGAGTTGCAGAGAAATTTGTCAGACTGATGGTTTTAACAATATGTAGTAAGCCTTGACCCACACACAGCCTACTTCAGATAGCTCAGGATGTAATAAAAATAAAGCCAGGGAAGAGGACGAAAGATTAGCTAAAATAAGGACGAAAAGATTAGCTAAAGCAAGGACGAAAAGATTAACAAAAATAAGGACGAAAAAATTAGCTAAAATAAGGACGAAAAGATTAGCTAAAATAAGGACGAAAAGATTAGCTAAAGTAAGGACGAAAAGATTAGCTAAAATAAGGACGAAAAGATTAGCTAAAATAGTGATACCCTTATACGTAAAACGCCAATGAAACAGTTGTCAAGAAAAAAAAAACTGATATTGTATTAAATTTTGCTACACTAATGAAATTAAATCAGGCTAATAAAAGCAAAAAAAAAAAAATATTAAATGGAATAAACCACAACATACAACATGCCCAAACCCGACCACTAAGTAAAAGATATGTGTAGCCGCTAATGAGGCAAATTCTAACTTACCAGCAGAGGTTAGGTTAATACATGCATGATAGCAAAAAAAGAAGAAAGAAAAAAAAAAATGCTAGAAGTAATAAATTAACCAAAAAAGTTTCAATAGCAAACAAATAAGTTGTGTAAATAGGGAGTTAATAATTAAATACTAAATTGAATAAAAGCCAGTATTAAGTGTACAATATGAAAATAGTAATGGGAAAATAACTAAAAAATGAAAAGTAGCAATTAGAGAAAATATAAATAGTTTCGCAGTCAAAGCATAAGTTAGAACAGCAATATACTACTATTTTATTAATTAAGCACAAGATAGAACTGTAATATAATAGTCTGGTAATTAAGCAAAAGAAAGGATGATTATATAATAGTCAGGTAATTAAGCAAAAGAAAGGATGATCATATAATAGTCAGGTAATTAAGCAAAAGATAGAACTGTAATATAATAGTTTGGTAATTAGGCAAAAGAAAGAACGATCTTGTAATAGTCTGATAATTAAGCAAAAGATAGAACTGTAATATAATAGTTTGGTAATTAAGCAAAAGAAAGGATGATCATATAATAGTCTGGTAATTAAGCAAAAGATAGTGTGGTAATTAAAGGGAAGATAACCGAGTAACATAGGAGTGTAGTAACATAGGCTAGCAAGAGTTAGAGTGGCATAGCTTACAGAGAGAGAGAGAGAGAGAGAGAGAGAGAGAGAGAGAGAGAGAGAGAGTGTGTGTTTAGTTGGTTGGTTTGGCGGTAGTGCACGTCTCTCTCTCTCTCTCTCTCTCTCTCTCTCTCCTCTCTCTCTCTCTCTCTCTCTCTCTGTGTCTTTGCTTATTGTGTTTGTTGCAGTCTGTTTTTTTCCTTGTTCTTTTTCCTCTTCTGTTTTCTCATTCTTTTTCCTCCCCTGGTCTGGTCTGGTCTATTTTCCCCTTATCCCACACCTTCTTTCTTCTCCTCCTGCTCATACTCTTTTCAACTATTTTTCTCATTTCATTCTTAACCCTTTCCTCGTTCCTCTTTCTTCTATCCCATCTCTGTTCCTCTCTCCTTCTACTCTTCTCCTTCCATCTCTGCTTCTCTCTCCTTCTACTCTTCTCCTTCCATCTCTGTTCCTCTCTCCTTCTACTCTTCTCCTTCCATCTCTATTCCTCTCATCCTCTCCTACCCGCTTCCTCTTTTCTTCCCCGGTTCCTCCTTTCACCCCTACTCCTCTCCTCCCCTGCTCCTCTTTCCTTCCCTCCTTCCTCCTCTTTCCTTCCTTCCCTTCTCCTCTCTTTACTTCTTCCTCCCTTGCTCCTCTCCTCCTCTTTCCTTCCTTCCTTCCTTCCTTCCTTCCTTCCTTCCTTCCTCCTCTCTTTACCTCTTCCTCCCTTGCTCCTATCCTCCTCTTTCCTTCCTTCCCTCCTTCCTCCCTTGCTCCTCTCCTCCCCTGCTCCTCTCTTTCCTTCCTTCCTTCCTTCCTCCCTGCTCCTCTCCTCCTCTTTCCTCCCTTGCTCCTCTCCTCCTCTTTCCTTCCTTCCTTCCTCCCCTTCCTTCCCTCCTTCCTTCCTCCTCTGCTCCTCTCTTTCCTCTCCATGCACCTTGCCCTCTCTTCCCTTAACCCTCCTGCCATGTGCCCTCTCATATACTGCCACAGGGGCTCTCGACGTAAGCTGTTGCCACTATCTCATCCTTGTTCACCGGGTTCGATCCTGCTTCAGCCCCACTGCAGCATCTGGTCGCTCAAATTCAACCAAGAGACCGACCAAATCCACTCTCCCTTTCATTTCTTCATGCAGCTGGCCATGGAGTTCTCTTCTCTTATAGCCTGCATGTGTGAATTGTGACCATCTCTCAGTATTTATATTATATAGCTCTGTAAAAAAAAAATATATATATATAAATAGATATAGGATCAGTACGCTATTGCTGTTCACATTTAGTATTCCTGTCTTATATTATTATACCGAACAGTTATGTGCAGTAGGTTTATAACAACATTGTCGAAATAAATTAATTAAGGGGAAAAAAAAAAATAAACTTAGGTGTTGGTCTCTATATTGTTGGTCCGAAAAATGGCTCAGTTTCATTCATCTGATGCAAGATTTTTTTTTTTTTTTTTTTTTCCTTATGACTGTACGCTACTACTGTCTCCCTTGGTCAAACCCAGCACTGCTACTGTTTCTTTCCCACTTCAAACTACCACCCACTACCACCTCTCCTGTACCATCACTACTACCTCCCCTACCATCAGCACCACCACCTCACTACACCATCTCCTCCTCCTCTACCACCTCCTCCTCTACTAGCCTACCACCAGCACCTCTTTCTGCACTACCACCACCTCCTCTACTACTACCACCACCTCCTTCTCCACTGCCACCACCTCCTTCTCCACTACCACCTCCTCCTCTACTACCACCAGCACCTCCTTCTCCACTACCACCTCCTCCTTCTCCACTACCACCTCCTCCTCTACTACTACCACCTCCTCCTCTACTACCACCAGCACCTCCTTCTACACTACCACCACCTCCTCCTCCACTACCACCACTTCCTTCTCCACTACCACCTCCTCCTCTACTACCACCACCACCTCCTTCTCCACTACCACCTCCTCCACTACCACTACCACCTTCTCCTCTTCTAACACCTCCTCCTCTTCTAACACCTCCTCCTCCTCTTCTTCCTCTTCCTCCTCCTCTTCTTTTTCTTCCTCCTCCTCTTCTTTTTCTTCCTCCTCCTCCTCCCGCCCGTTGCACAGACCATCTCCTCCCGCATTACCCAGCTCTTCACGCATTACCCAGCTCCTCAGGCCGATGGTTAAGGGACGACTCCACCCCCACACACACACACACACACGCGAGAAAAAAATGCTTGTTCAAAATCGCCGGCGGAAGAGAGAGAGGCAGGCGACTTGGGCGATAGAGAAGGAAGGGTGAAGGAGTCATACGAACACTGCAAGGCCGACTTTTGTTTGGACTTGTTTTTTTTTGGTCACTGGATCTGTGTTGTTTCTCTCCTTTTACCTATTTGTTTTCTGTGTGTGTGTATTTGTTTTTTTCTACCTACATATTTTTTTTTTTTTTTTTTTTGTGTTTTTTTTTTTTTTTTTTTTTTAGTGCGGCTGTATGATGAAAAGGTAGATTTTTAAATAGTTTTGTTTGAATCATTATTTTCTTATAAATACAAAGTCGAATTTATTTTCTACGATAGTACATTGTCGCTTAGCATACTAGCGACTTGAGTACACACTATATATAGATGTAGAGTAAAGTTTGGAATTGGAAGCCACTGAATATTAAAAAACCTGTATGTAGATGTATTTAATTATGTGTATTTAAGGTGTATTTATTTATGGTTAGTTCAGGCATATTCGTCGTTCCTTAATTTAGTTAGTCGCTTTGTACAACTCCCGCTTCTCATAGTTCACGATAACGATATGTAATACATAAATTATTTCTTTCTAAAAAAACGCATATCAAAACACATGAGAAATATTGCTCAGAAGAAAGGCAGATGAAATCATTATATGAACGAATAAAAAAATACCGCCTGATAATATTAAAAGATAAGTATTAACAGAAAAAGTCTACTCTGAGATGCGGCCAATCAAAAATACAAAACATAAAAAGAGGAAAGTGTAAAGGTGCGGTGAGCAAGTCAGTCTCTGGTCGGCGGAGGGAGTCTGGTCTGGTGAGGCTGGGCGGCTCCGGCAGACGGCCAGTTCTCCACATCAACCCGCTTTTGTAGCGTACTCAACCACGCCATAAAGTGACGTCACCTTGCAATAAAATGACGTCAGGTTCGCTGGTTCCGGTGACGTAATAATGACGTCACTAAACCAGCCAAAAGGGATGAATGAAAGGGTTTCCTTAGGGGGAGACGCGCGCCCAGTGACGGGCTCGCGAATGTTACTTAATGAAGCTTCCTATGGCGATATTATGAGAGGGCTGAGGGGGGAGTCTCCTGGCACACTCCCTGGCGGGTTTTCACGGTCACCCGATCACTGTGTTGGTGAGAGGAGAGGAGAGGAGGTGGGCCCTTCTCTGTTTTTCTTCCCTGTTTGTTGTGACACGGCCTGACATTTATTTACATTGTTCGTGTAATTTGAATGGGCGTGTGGTAGTAGGGTCGGGTTTTAATTAAAGACATACAAGTTACTCAGTTACATTCTTGCTTATTTTGTGTCTAAGAAGAGCTCCCGGGTAATCACCTTTATCACAGTCGGTTATATCCTTGTTGAATGGAAGTATGTAGTTTTTTGGCTGCGACAAATTGATAAAGGGAAGATTGAAGATAGAATAAAGCAGCTAGTAGCCAATTTGGAGCTTGCACCTGTGATGCCCGTTTCTCTCCTTTGCTCCTTCCGGTTGCTTTCTCCTGCAGCCCAACTTTTGTCGTAGCTTGCTGGGAGTTATTTGGAGTTGTCAGATAATTTTTACGTTTTGAAACGTTCCTATGAATTGCTGCTGGAATTACAAGGAAACTCTGGTGTAAATGGAGCCATGTAAAACTTCTTGTTTTATCATTCTGCTGAAACTTCTCAATTGAAAAGAGCGGTCTGGGAAAATTATGGAATGAATTGTTAAAGAAGTTCTTAGGATGTGGAAAGGAGTTGGAAGTTTTATCCATTTTATAGTTAGTGGACCATATATCCCATGATTTTTTCCTATGATATTGAAATGCATATTTCATCTTCTTGACTATAAACTGGGAGAAGCGCCAGCCATGTTTTTGCTCTCGTGAAATTCTATGTGGGAGTTACCACTTGTGCTTGCATCCTCTCTACTGAACATTATGTAAAGGGAGAGGACGGGCGGCGGCACCTGCTGTTGGAGAACGTTACGTTTATCATTCCCCACGAGTATTAATTGCTAAGAGATGATTGTGAACCATCTGTCTTAGAGGAAGTATGATAAACCAGGAGAGAAGTCTGGATAGTTGGTGTTGGCTGGCAGCTTCAGTGGGCGGAGTTGGGCGGCCCTTCCAGGTTGCGCGGCGTGTTAGCATCACCGCCATCTGTTGGCCGGCAGGGAAACTTACGAGGGCGTCTGGTGGGGGTAGGGGGAGGGAGGGTGCCAGCCCTGGGCGGGGCTACGTGACGTCGCCTCCCAGCACGCCCATTGGCTGTTAGGAAAATCGTTACTGGTGTGAGCCCACTTCCTTTACGGGGCCGCCCAACCACACGAGGGCCGCTGCCACGTTTTCTCTTTCCCTCTCCCTCTCTCTATGTCTCTCTTCTAGTCTTTCTCTGCTACTGTTCGCCGAGAGCTCCCTGTCTCCCATGCTCCCTACCTCCTCACTCTCTCTTCTCTCTCTTCCTCTCTCTCCCTCTGACTGCCAGCCTCAGCACTTACTCCCGACGCCCGCGCTGTTGCTTCTCATCCTCGCATATCCCTCAAACCTTTTGCAGTTTATTGTTTTGATTTTACATCACTTGAGATATTTACCTCTCCAAGCCATGAATTATGCTCGTTTTAATGTTAATATCGTCCTTTCATATTATCCAGCCTACATCCATCTACAGGGAGACGAAACGAACGGGATTATATCGTCACTATAGATCGCTAAGTTTCCCGACACATCGATGGCTTTAATAATTATGCCTTGATTATCCTCAAATGTCCAGTAAGTATATTATTTGCTGGACATTAAAGGAGCCACAGAAAGGTCATAAGATAGGACTAGGGACAGTAAGAACGTTTCTGAGTTTGTACTAGGGCTACGGAGTCAGGAGCAGGAGGGGATGCGCCAATGTTGTGTTTTCGTCGCTCTGAGTCACGCACTGGCCCGCCACACGATGTCGTTGCCACCCGGTTTTTCACACACACACAGGTATACTAGGAAAGAGTTGCTGGACAGAGGTCAGGGGATGCGACAAAAGCGACTATATGGAATTATTTGAACTTTATGATTCTATAACTACTGATGTTAGGAGACTTTATGATTCTATAACAACTGATTATAGGGAACTTTGTCCACACTACTGGGGAACGATAAAGGCTATAGAGTCGGATCGTTATTAAAGGTGATGAATTACCACCGCTTCTGAGCATACACTCCTCTCCCAGTGAACTCGTCAGACACACATTAACTTACCTTCCCTGGGCTTCCCTTGCAGTTGGATGTTATATTAATGTTTATTCCCTCGTATTGTCATAGGAAGCACATGCCACGAATTTCCTGTTGGATTGTGCAATTTGGATGAAAATAACGTAAGATTGTTTTCATGATTTCAGATACTGCCATTATAAAGAACTAGTGGGAAGTTTACTTCAACAACAAAATAAATAGCAGGATACAACTTCAACTCTGCTGATTTGAAAAAATCAAGATACGAGTATATATATATATATATATATATATATATATATATATATATATATATATATATATATATATATATATATATATATATATATATATATATATATATTATGCTCTGATCAGTTTGGAAAGCTTGAAACGGATGAAGAGGATAAGAGGTAGAAGCAATGAGTGAGGTGAAAGGAAGTGAGAAAAGGAGGGGAGAGGGGAGAGAAGAGAATGAGAAATGTAAACAAACCAAAGATAGACTAAGGCGAGTAGATCCAGACCACACACCAGGGGAGTAGGGGGGAGGGGGGATGACATAACCAAACTCGACCAAGCGTCACTACGGCACCTATCTCACTGTGTTTCCAAATGGCACATCGCCCTTACGTACACTCTCAGTATAGCTTCCTCTTGCCCCTGCTACCTCGACCTTGCGTGTAAATGATACGTAGGTTGATTCAGGCAGACAAATGAATATCCAAAGGTGGAGTGAGGCTCGGCTGGGGTTATCTACTGTGTGAGGCTGGGATGGGTGAGACACATTGTACATAATAGGAAGAGATGCTGTAGTGAGATGAATTGCAGGTTACATTTCATGGATACCTAATGAAGAATGTGTTGTTAACATCCTTCCTTACCTTCCTAATGTGTACAGTTGCAAACAGAAATGGGATTAACGATTTAATTAATCATTTTTATTCTTGGTAGGATAAGATAAGCCTTGAGGTTATGGTGTGTTGTTAATGTACACGTTTGGTGAAATAATATTAATAAATGCTGGATATAGAAAGTGAGATTATTGTCACGTTAAAATGTTTTCTGTTTGATAATTGCAGTACAAACACTACTATTTTACCATTTTCTTAGTACATTATTACTTAATATATATATATATATTTTTTTTTTTTCTTCGTATATAATTATATATATATATATATATTTTCTTCGTATATATATATATATATATATATATATATATATATATATATATATATATATATATATATATATATATATTCTCTTCGTATATCTGTTTCTGAATGCTTCGTTGCAATCATTATTGTGGGACAGGATGGAGACGGGTTGGAATGTAACACAGGCCGGATACACGGACCTTGATGCTTGACGTGAAATTATGTTTCATTGTGACACCCAACTATCTCTATTCATTCGTGTAATAAAGATAATAAATTTATTACAGCATAAATTAATGGATAAGTTATGATATTAATTATAATGATAATATAAGTTTTCCTTTGTTATATTATATTCATAGTTGTTTAACGATAGGAATATAATATTATAAAGAGGTAAATTATTTGTCATTTCAGTAAGCATATATCGTGATGGTTTGTGGTATAGGTCAGATCACTCTTGTTCGTGTCACGTTTTTTGGTATTTTACAGACACATATTTCAACAACTTTCCTGCATTTATTTCCAATACTTTTGCCATTGCCATGACTTAGCATGACTTACACCCCGTATTTCACACCATCATGTATCCCAACTGGCCTCATTCATCATCTGTCATGCAGGCTCTATATCAATCATTCATCACATGCATTTTACGTCATTCATCAAGAACAATGCAGTGAGGGGGGAAGGGGGGGGGGGTAGGGGAAAGAGGAGTATGTAGGCATGAATGGTGAATAGGAAGTGTATGTATGTGTATGAACGGTGAAGAGGGAGTGTATGTATGTATGTTGGCCAATGTATAAATGGTGAAGAGGGAGTGTATGTATGTATGTATGTTGGTTTAATGTATGAATTGTGAAGAGGGAGTGTATGTATGTGTATGAACGGTGAAGAGGAAGTGTATGTATGTTAGCCAATGTATAAATGGTGAAGAGGGAGTGTATGTATGTAAGTATGTTGGTTTAATGTATGAATTGTGAAGAGGGAGTGTATGTATGTATGTATGTTGGTTTAATGTATAAATTGTGAAGAGGGAGTGTATGTATGTATGTTGGTTTCATGTATGAATTGTGAAGAGGGAGTGTATGTATGTATGTTGGTTTAATGTATAAATGGTGAAGAGGAGTGTATGTATGTATGTTGGCTTAATGTATGAAACGGTGAGAGGAAGTGTATGTATGTATGTTGGTTTAATGTATGAATTGTGAAGAGGGAGTGTAGGTATGTATGTTGCTTTAATGTATGAATTGTGAAGAGGGAGTGTATGTATGTATGTTGGTTTAATGTGTGAACGGTGAAGAGGGAGTGTATGTATGTATGTTGGTTTAATGTGTGAACGGTGAGGAAGGGAAGGTATGTGTGTAAGGGAAAGTGTGAACGGTGAGAAGGGCAAGGTACGTGTGTGTATGTGAGGCAAAGTGTGAAAAGTGGGGATGGGGTGTGAGGAGGGGAGTGGAAAGAGGAGTATGTATGTATGTTGGGGAATGTATGAACGGTGAGGAAGGGAAGGTATGTGTGTAAGGCAATGTGTGATGAATGGTGAGTGGAGGAAACGAATGGGGGAGGGAATGTGAGAGGAGAGGAGGGGAGGAGGGGAAGGGAATGTGAGTGGAGGGGGGAAGGAGGAGGTGAAGGGAATGTGAGAGAGGAGGAGGGGAAGGGAATGTGAGAGGAGGGGGGGAGGAGGAGAGGAAGGGAATGTGACAGGAGGGGGGAAGGAGGAGGGGAAGGGAATGTCAGAGGAGGGGGGAAGGAGGAGGGGAAGAGAATGTGAGAGGAAGGGGGAAGGAGGACGAGGAGGTGAAGGGAATGTGAGTGGGGGGTGGGGGTCTCAATGTATGAACGCTGAGGAAAGTTAGGGGGGGGGAGGAGGGTTGTGTGTGTGTGTGAGGGTCTGTATATATATACGTGCATCAGTGGGGAAAATTATGATCGTTTTGAAGCGGTGGAAGTTGCTAAACCATGCCCCGCCAAACACTGATAATGTATATAAAGTTTGAGTGAGGCTCTTGAATTTGTGTGTGAGAGAGAGAGAGAGAGAGAGAGAGAGAGAGAGAGAGAGAGAGAGAGAGAGAGAGAGAGAGAGAGAGAGAGAAGAGTTTGTGTAGGGTAAGAGAAAAATATTTTGGGTGCATCCTTGTGTATTTAAAATGTGTGAGTGGAAATAAAAATAAAAAATGGATTCGTATATTGATATGCTCAAAGTAACAAACATTAGGAAATTTGAGTAAAGTAAAGGGATGTCTAAAACTGGACAAGAAGGAATATAAAATTTGGACAGTCAAGAGAAATATAAAGGAAAAAAGATGTAGGAGAGGGTGAATGAAAATAACCCTGAGGTGAAAAGGAGTATTTGGATAAAAATGGAGAGGGTGGAGAAGAAGATGTTAAGGGAAACTGACTGTGAATTGGAGGGAGTGGAAGAAGGAAATGGGCAACTAGGTACGAATGGATGAATTTGGGAATAGGAATGAGAAAATTAGAGGGAGTTTTAGAAGTCTTGCAAAAAGGTGAAGGTAATTGAATAAGTTTTTCAAGCAGGGTGAGGTGAGGACAAGGCAGATTGGAGGAATTGGTAATAGAATTTCAGATGGGATTATTGTGTGTATAAAGGAGATGTTTTATACATATATATTTTATTTACATACATTGTTTATTAAAATGGAAATGTAAAATGTTACTCGGTATAATGTGGGATTCACAAATACCTGAAAACTTTTCTTTGGACTGATTTTTGTAAACATTTACTGTAGGCCCAGTGTCGTATTATTGTAAAAATGCATTATATTTTCTGAAGACACAGAAGTTTGCAATGAAACGCTACATTTGTTTTGCATTGAAGATTGCATGACATTACATACTGAAGAGGAATTCCAGTGAATGCAAATCTTGGGTGTATACAGTTGGTTGGCTAATTAGGCAGAATTATTTCTTATACTTGAACTGGACACAGAACAAATCAAGCCAAATCACATGTTTTTAGCCTCATTTGTTTCTGATATTAAACCTTCTCCTCAGGTCATTTATCATTTCAATCCCCTGTTGTAGTCGCTAAAAATAACTGAATGTTGGGGCCATTAATATGAAGAGGCTAGATATTATGAACAAATCTGAATAAGAGTATAATTTATGATAGTTGCAAATGAGATACGGTGGATAAAAGATGGAAGGAATGGTGTTTGTGGGATACAGAGTTGAAGCTAAGGATAGAACAGGATAGAACACAGGACCAAGGTGAGCTTTGGGGGAAAATTTTGAGATCATTGGAAAGTACTGTGTGGTTTATTAGGTTAACATTACTGGCTAATAGGTTGAGGTGTGGGAGTAGAGGAAGGAGAAAAGAGGTGAGAGAGTAGAGGTGCAGTGTCAGAGGAAGGAGAGAAGAGGTGAAGGAGTAGAAGAGGGAGAGAAGAGGTAAAGGAGTAGCCTAGAGGTGCAGTGTCAGAGGAGGGAGAGAAGAGGTGAGGGAGTAGAGGTGCAGTGTCAGGAGGGAGAGAAGAGGTGAAGGAGTAGAAGAGGGAGAGAAGAGGTAAAGGAGTAGAAGAGGGAGAGAAGAGGTAAAGGAGTAGCCTAGAGGTGCAGTGTCAGAGGAGGGAGAGAAGAGGTGAAGGAATAGAGGTGCAGTGTCAGAGGAGGGAGAGAAGAGGTGAAGGAATAGAGGTGCAGTGTCAGAGGAGGGAGAGAAGAGGTAAAGGAGTAGCCTAGAGGTGCAGTGTCAGAGGAGGAAGAGAAGAGGTGAAGGAGTAGAAGAAGGAGAGAAGAGGTAAAGGAGTAGCCTAGAGGTGCAGTGTCAGAGGAGGGAGAGAAGAGGTGAGGGAGTAGAGGTGCAGTGTCAGAGGAAGGAGAGAAGAGGTGAGGGAGGAGTAGAGTGGTCAGAGGGCAGGACCTGTGGAGGAGGAAGAAAGGCGTGTGCGTGTTGGTCGTCGGCCACACGGAACACGAAAGTCAGTCATAAATTAATTGAATAGCCACATGCGCAAGATTAGACGAGAAAAAAATTAACGGATGTGATATTTCTCTTTTGTGGGGCCCTTCATAATTATTTGTGAGAAGGATTCGCTCGTAAATCCGTCATATAGGAGGGAAAGAGAGGATTTTCCGGTCGTGTTGTTTATAGTGTAATTCTGGCGTTGATGAAGCTCAATACTGAGAAGGTAATGTTGTTGATGTTTCCTTGATGACAGTAAAGAGGAGTCAATGTGTTGTTAAGGTACTCGTGTAATATTCCCTTAAATCATTCTATATCGTAAAGGGTTTGTTTATATATACTTCAGTACGGTATATGTCTTTAATCATTGTTGTGGCAAAAAGTGCTACTCCCCCAAATTACTTACAATATACTAATAGTTAATTCATTGACCAGATTATATAAAGAGAAAGTAAAGTGTTAACAGTTTCTCAGCGCTTATAATTGTTTTATATGAAGAATATTGGACATACTACTCTTAGCCCAACCCAGGGTAGAGATATATATATAATTATATATATAAGATTGTGTGTGTGTGTGTGTGTGTGATAATGTCTGGCAGCATGCTTAAAGTAACTGATGTGTATGCCTTTGTACGTCTGTATATATCATGTATGTATGTATGACTGGATGCATGTAAGTATGTATGTATGTATGTATGTATGTAACCTAGACCTCAATACTGGGCTAACTCCTTATACGTTCACAATCTGAACACGAAACCAAACACTCCATGACATGAAGAAGTATAGAGGTAACATTATGGTTATTGTTTTACCTTTTAGACTGGAGAGGTGCTTAGTAACTTGAAGAGAACACCTTTAGTCTTGTATCTTGCTAAACATTATAACACTTGCTAACATCCTGGTGAAGTATAGTATATAATCCATGTAGCACCTCTCACTTTCCATGCAGCACTCTCACTTTCCATGCAGCACCTCTCACCTTTCATGGATCACCTCTCATACACCTTCCATGCAGCACCTCTCACCTTCCATGCAGCACCCTCTCACCGTCATGTAGCACCTCTCACCTTCCATGGATCACCTCTCATACACCTTCCATGGATCACCTCTCACCTTCCATGGATCACTTCTCATACACCTTCCATGGATCACCTCTCACCTTCATGGATCTTCTCCTCCTGCAAACAGTGAATATCATAAACGCTCACGAAATGGACAAAGGATAAAACAAATGGACAGGAAGGCATAAAACATGGCAATATATTTTCATAAACTCCTCTAATGCTAGATAATAATGACAATAATGATAAGCCAGTAATAAAATGGACAGAGAGTAAACACTAAAACTGGAAATCCTGCATTAAGTAACCAGTAAATTACACATATCTCCAAAACTATATAGATATTCAGTGATAACACGTTGTTGTTTCTTAGCACATTGAAGATTAATAAAAAAAAAAAAAAAATACACACACACACATGGAAAAAAAAAATAATGATGCTAAGATTTGACACATATTCCATTTTTTTTTTTTTTTTTTTTTAGTATTTGTATTTTTCCTGCGCCATGCACTCTAATTTATATAAAGAATTCGCTACATATATTATAACTTTTTGCACCCACCCACGGCGCGGCCCCCCCCTCCCCCCCATACCTGCTACTGCGAACTGCCCTGGAATTATGAGATATGAAATTGATTATGCAAAAAAAAAAAAGTGAAAAAAAAAACTAAGCTACATGAGCAATGGCTGTAAAATTCGAGATAAATATAGTAATTGAGGAAACATAGTGAGAGGGGGAAGGGGGGGAGGAAGAGGAGGTAGGGTGAGAAGGAGGGTGTGAGACGGTTGATGAAGAGAGGGTATTGGGGGGGGGGATATATAGTGGGGGTGGGGTGGGGGGAGCAATGAGTGAGAGTGAGAGTGTGTTAAGGGACCCTGTGATGTAGTCAGAAAATTGGAGATAAATGAGTCCTTCAAATATTGCCACGAAACACCACCTATAGGGAAGGAGCTTGTTTCGTGGCATAGTCAGGAGGAATCAGAAGCATCCAGGTCTCATATACGATCACAGGGGCCGTAAGAGAGAGGGAAGGGAGAGTGGTAAGAGAAGGTGCAGCGAAAAGATGAAGTTTTAATTCTGTGAGTTAATAAGGGAGAGGATGTTGTGATAGGAAGATGATGGAAGTAGACAGAAGTAAGATAAACAGTGGAAAAGTGGCACAATGAATGATGAATGAGGAAAATATGAAACACAAAAAATGACCACAAAACAAAAAAGTTGTTGAATGGAATGAGAAAAAAGATGAGGGATACAAAATATACATGGGTAAAAAAAAAAATGAATATTCTTGATAACAATGACTTATTATTACCCCCAGGGCTTCTCCATGTAACACTATACCTCTACACGTGACAAGTTTATACATTCGTTTATATATATATATTTTTTTTTTATTTTTTGGGACCATAATTTGTGGGAGTTGAAGCAATGAGATAATTTCATGGGAGTAAATAGTGCTTTATGAACTGGATAAGATAATACACCGAGCCTCTTCCTAGCCTTGGAGATGTCAGGGGATATGATGAATATGATCTCTGCACATGACCTCATCGTGCATAAAAAAAAAAAAAAGAAACACACACACACACACACACACACATACACACACACACACATACACACACATATACACACACACACACACATACACACACATATACACACACACATACACAAACACACACACACACACACACACAAACACACACACACACACACACACACATACACACACATACACACACACACACACAAACAGACATACACAAACACACACACACACACACACACACACACACATAGACAAACACACACACACACACACACACACAACAAAAGGAAGAAGTAGGAAGGTCTCCCAGTACAAATTGTAAAACAGGAAAGGAGATATCAGTGTCAGTTGCACGTGTTTATTACCAGGATGTGTATATGCAGTTGAAAGAAAAGAAAAGAAAAAACAAAAAAGAAACAATTGTCCACATAAAATGAAAAGGGACTTATTAAAGGAAAATATAAATCGTGGAAAAAGTTATGTTACCGCGAGCGACGGACGGGTTTGGCCCCTCGATTTGTCTCTTAAAAGTGGTAATTCTGATAATATGCAAATGCCTCTCGTGTATTTATTCTCCCCCAGCTATTCTTTTACCCCTCCACCCCTCGACGCTGTACACCCCCCCCCCCCTTCCTCCCTCCACCCCACCTCCTTCCTTCCTCCCTCCACCCCACCTCCTTCCTCCCTCCACCTCCTTCCTCCCTCCACCCCACCTCCTTCCTCCCTCCACCCCCACCTCCTTCCTCCCTCCACCCTACCTCCTTCCTCCCTCCACCCTACCTCCTTCCTTCCTCCACCCCACCTCCTTCCTTCCTCCATCCCACCTCCTTCCTTCCACCCTCCACCCCACCTCCCTCCTTCCTCCCTCCACCCCACCTCCTTCCTCCCTCCACTCCACCTCCTTCCTCCCTCCACCCCTACCGCTTGCCTCTCCACGATTCCTCTTCCCCCTCCACTCCCCTTCCTTCCCTCTCCACTTTCCCTCCTTCCCTCTCCACTTTCCCTCCTTCCCTCTCCACTCATCCTCATTCCCCTTCCACTCCTCCTCATTCCCGCTCCACTTTCCCTCCTTCCCCCTCCACCCCACTTCCTTCCACCTCCACCCATCCTCCTTCCCCCTCCACTTCCCTCCTTCCCCTTCCACCCCACTTCCTTCACCCCCATCCACTTCCTTCCCCCTCCACCTATCCTCCTTCCCCCTCCACCCATCCTCCATCCCCTTCCACCCATCCTCCTTCCCCCTCCACCCCACTTCCTTCCCCCTCCACCCCACTTCCTTCACCCCCATCCTCCTCCTCCTTCCCCCTGCACTCCACTTCCTTCCCCCTACACCCATCCTCCTTCCCCTTCCACCCCACTTCCTTCCCCCTCCACCCATCCTCCTTCCCCTTTCAACCCACTTCCTTCACCCCCACCCACTTCCTTCACCCCCATCCTCCTCCTTCCCCCTCCACCCCACTTCCTTCCCCCTCCACCCATCCTCCTTCCCCCTCCACCCATCCTCCTTCCCCCTCCACCCATCCTCCTCCTTCCCCCTCCACCCCACTTCCTTCACCCCCATCCTCCTCCTCCTTCTTCCCTTCCTCTTCCTGCCACTACTGAGACGAGGACGATAACTTCTCTTCCAGACACACGACTGCTAATATAACACAACCAACAAATCCTCAGCGTACAATTTTGTGGGTGGGCGGATGGGGTCGAGAGAAAGGGAAGGGGTGTGAGTGAGGGTATGGGGGGTTGAAAAGGAAGAGAGGGGAGAAGAAAGAGGTAGAGTGGAAGAAGGGGAAGAGGAAGTCGAGTTGCATGCCGATGACGAGGGGACGAAGGGAGGAAACAGGGCTTAATGGTAGGGAGGAGGAAGGTCTAGGATCGAGTGTTGGTGTGTGGTGTGGCTTGCGTCCTTCAAGTCCCCGAGGGGTGCCAAAAATGACACTCCAAGGGATCCCTGTCTGGCTCTCCCTTACTCTCTCTCCTCTTCCTTACTCCCTCTCCTCTTCCTTACTCCCTCTCCTCTTCCTTACTCCCTCTCCTCTCCCTTACTCCCTCTCCTCTTCCTTACTCCCTCTCCCCTCCCTTACTCCCTCTCCTCTTCCTTACTCCCTCTCCTCTCCCTTACTCCCTCTCCTCTCCCTTACTCCCTGTCCTCTTCCTTACTCCCTCTCCTCTTCCTTACTCCCTCTCCTCTCCCTTACTCCCTGTCCTCTTCCTTACTCCCTGTCCTCTTCCTTACTCCCTCTCCTCTCCCTTACTCCCTGTCCTCTTCCTTACTCCCTGTCTTCTTCCTTACTCCCTCTCCTTCCTCTCCTCTTCCTTACTCCCTCTCCTCTCCCTTGCTCCCTCTCTTCAGCCCTGCTCCCTCTTCTCCCCTACTCCCTTCCTCTACTCTTTTTACTCTTACTTCCTCACTTCACCCACACGTTTTCTCTCCATCTCTCACTTATTCTACTTTTCTCTCTCCTACTCACTCTCTTATCCCTCTATTCTCTCTTCTTGTATTCTTCTCCCCCTCTCCACCTCCTCATCTATCTACACTTCTCACTCTTCACTCCTCCTCCTCTTTTCTATCCTCTCCCCTACAACTCCTCCTCCTCCTCCTCCTTTCTATCTTCTATCCTCTCCCCTCTTCTTCCTCCTCCTCCTCCTTTCTATCCTCTCCCCTACTCCTCCTCCTCTTCCTCCTCCTCCACAATAACCTATCATTCTCCCCTCATTATTCTCTCACCCCCACCACCTCGTTCACTGCCCTCTGTTTTCAGTATTACTCTGTATCACACGCCAAATTTTCCCACTTCATTCTTCCTACTGGTTACCTTCAAGGGACCCCATGCTGTATGTAGTCAGAAAATTGGAGGTTAGTGAGTCCTTCAAACACTGCCACGAAACACCACCTATATTGAAGGAGCCTGTTTCGTGGCATAGTTAGGAGGAATCAGAAGCCACCAAGTCTCATACATGCACAATCACAGGGTCCTTAAGGGGAGATTCTCTTGTTGGAAAAATGGAAGGCTACTGATTCCTCCTAACTATACCTGAAAACAAACACCTTCAATGGTACTAATAGGGGATTATCTGTGTCTTGGCATAGTTTGGAGGAATCAGAGACCTACCAAATTCAACAACAAGAAAACCTTCCCTTGACACACTGATCCTCATTTCTTCTCTTTTCTATCTTCATTATTATTATTATTATTATTTATTATTATTAACTGTACGTCTGCCTTGTTATCTGAATCATATCTTTATTATATCTCTTTCATTGTTACATACTTTTTTTCTCCTCGTGTTCTGCTTCTATTCATTCCTTTTATTTTTTTTTTATTTTTTTTTTAATATTTCACGGCCTTACTCCCTTTACTTTTCTTTCCTCACCTTGACCTCTATCGCTCCTCGTTTCCATATTCCTCACCCTTCACTTCTTCTCACTTCTGTGTTCTTTTCTCTGTTCCATTAACCCCTGATATTTTTATTCCCCTTCAAGTTTTTCTGTAAGTTGTTTACTTCGCTTTTCCATTTTCGTCTTTCATCAGATATTACCTTTTTTTTTTTATCCATTTCTTCACCTCCTCATTTATCGTTCAAATCTAGCTTGTTTTTTTATCCATTTCTTCACCTCCTCATTTATCGTATATTTTCATTTCCTTCCTCCGAACACCACTAATAACTTGTAAATGTAGTCCCTTCCCTTTCCCCCTCCTCTTTCCCCTTCCCCCTCCTCTTTCCCCTTCTTTCTCTCTTCCTCCTAACATATTCATTCTCCTTCTCTCAACCTTATCTCTTTCATCATCTCCATAACAATGAATTCTCTCTCACGTTCTCTTATCTCACTCACTCACCTCACTCCCCTTTTATCTCACTTCATTTCCCCTTACAACTAACTTGTCCTCCCCTTTTCCCTTCCCCTCCTTTCCACTTTTTTTTTTTTTTTTTTTTTTTTTTTTTTTTTTTTTATTGTCTCTCTTCCCAATTTCTCTTATCCACGTCCCTCCCCTTTCTCTCTCCCTATACTTCCTTCCCCCTCCCTATTTCCATTCTCGACCCCCCTCACCCGCTTCTCCCAGAGGTGCTGTAGACATCCTTTTTACGCAGAAGGCCTGGAACTCTCTAGGGGCACCTTGTTCTCTACCTGCTGGAGAGAGAGAGAGAGAGAGAGAGAGAGAGAGAGAGAGAGAGAGAGAGAGAGAGAGAGAGAGGAGAGAGAGAGAGAGAGAGGAGAGAGAGAGAGAGAGAGAGAGAGGGAGAGAATGAATATAAGGAATGAATTAAACAGACTGATCACACAGTTGGAACGTAGTAGAGATAGAAAGAAAGAAACAAGAGAGAGAAAAGAAGAGAGGCGATACAAAAGGGAAAGGAATAAGTAGAAGAGGCGAAGTAAGAAAAAGAAAGGAAGAGAGGCAACACAAAAGGGAAAAAAATGAGCAGAAGAGGCAAAACAGGAGAGAGAAAAGAAGAAAGTCAACACAAAAGAGAAAGGAATAAGTATAGAAGAGGAGAAACAGGAGAGAGAAAGGAAGAGAGGCAACACAAAAGAGAAAAGAATAAGTAGAAGAGGCGAAGTAAGAGAAAGAAAGGGTGAGAGGCAACACAAGAGAGAGAAAGGAAGAGAGGCAACACAAAAGGGAAAGAAATAAGTAGAAGAGGAGAAACAAGAGAGAGAAAAGAAGAGAGGCAACACAAGAGAGAGAAAGGAAGAGAGGCAACACAAAAGGGAAAGGAAAGGGCAGAAGAGGCGAAACAGGAGGCGAGGTGTTGCGTAAGGGAGGTGGCACAACCGAGGGTGGGAATAAGACTAGGACTACCCGCTGAGTGAGTGAGTGAGTGAGGGAAGGAAGGAAGGACAGTCTCTAGGGACACTGTGTAGAGGAGAGGACATCCCTGGTTGGGGTAAAGCACACGAGGTTACATATAAACACACTATACATCCTGATATACACTTACACACTCTGACACACACTCCCTGATTCACTTACACACTCCCTGATTCACTTACACACTCTGACACACACTCTCTGATACACTTACACACTCTGACACACACTCCCTGATTCACTTACACACTCTGACATACACTCCCTGATTCACTTACACACTCTGACACACACTCCCTGATTCACTTACACATCCTGACACACACTCTCTGATACACTTACACACTCTGACACACACTCCCTGATTCACTTACACACTCTGACACACACACTCTGATTCACTTTCTTACTCTGACACACACACTCTGATTCACTTACACATCCTGACACATTTTCACATCCTAACACACTTACTCACCCTGACACATTTACACTCCCTGACACACTTACACACCCTAACACACTTACACACTCTGATACACTTGGACAAACATATAGAAAAATAACATATACAGTTGATAGAGGAAGGGAGCACACAAAACGCAGCTTGGAAAATAATTACACATAGAGCAAATTGTTTGAATCACACACACACACACACACACACACACACACACACACACACAAACAAACAACACGAAGGTACACAACATAAGAGAGCCTAGATCACACACACACACACACACACACACACACTGAGACGAAACGAAATGGAAAAAGTAGGAAAGTGAAACTATCGAAAGGAATACCAAAGTAATCGTACAAGAATATGAAGCATACTGGAATACATATATAAAGGTAAGAGGAATGGCTACTTCTTGTGTATATATACCAGTTATAGAGAAGTGAGTCTTATATTTTTAGATACACATTAAGGGGATAGTATAGTGTTTGTAAATCTGGAGCAACTGATTCCTCCAAACTATTCCAAGCAACAGGACACCATTATATTTGTCCATCTGGTCCTGTTTCCTGGCATACTTTATAGGAATGAAGGCACTCCAATCTACCAAAAGGATACTACCCCCTTAATGGTGAATAGTAATGTTTCTTTTGAGGGTTTTAAATAGTACAAATTTTTCGTGGGAGGGACAGAATGTACGAAGGAAATGAAAGGAAAGGTAGGAGAGTTGATGAACTGAAAGGGAATGGGTATATGGTTCGATGGGGTGCCCAACAAAAAAAAAACTTAAAATACTGCCCACACCACCGCAGGCAATACCTCCTTACAGGGTGGTAGGCATAGGGGGTGGAAGGTAAGGTGGGTTTCCATGCAGAGAAAGTGATGGAAAGATAAATGAGAGCAGCCGGAGTTAAAGCGAAGGAAAATAAAAGTAAATTAATAAGCTTAGAGGAAATAATGCATAAGTTGTGAAAAGTAGAGGGAGAAGAGATTTTTTATTGAATGTTTGGGTGAGCGAGAAATGCATGAGAACAGACAGAGACAGAGTTTATGCAAAGAAAATAAGAGAAAGCAAGGAAAGGAGAGCAAAGAGAGTGAAAGCTCGGGAGGAACGGGGAAAGTAAAAAAAAAAGAAAAAAAAAAAAAGGCATTCAGAATAAACAAACGACGTAAAAAGTTGAAAAAAAATCATGGACATCAAAAGAGGACATACAAAAAGTTATTATAAATATTATTATATATTAGGTGCATAATGGGGAACTTGTTGAAATAAAGGTGAGCATCCCAGGAATAAATATAGCGAAAGGGAAGAAGAGAAATATAACGTGGATAAGAGGAATTAATGAGAGATTGAGGTTATTAATGAAGAGAGCGGTTTTTGTGAAAGTGCTCAGGAGGGGAAGGGCGAACGAAGGAAGGTGTGATAAATTTAGTTCAGGTGAAAATGGATTACAATCGCAATAACATAGGAGGAAGGGGTTCAGAAAGAGACTTAATAAACGAACCTGGAAAATAAAAACGGGGAAAAGGGTTGAGAGGAATTACAATAAGCAAGGTAGAGAGAATCATTAAATTGTACACTGTTAAACTTATTAGCCTCAGAAAATACTACTGTGATATATAGTTATACAGTGTCTGGTCATTTCCACTACATTTTTTTAGCTTTGCGTGAATCTTGAATTTTGATCTCGTGTGTTTGAATTAAAAATATATGTTGCTTTTTGGATTTTTTTTTTTTTTTTTTTTTTTTTTTTTTTTTTTGTATACAGTCACGATCTATATATGTCTTCTCTATACTGACGACACTGACAAGGATTTTGATATATGTAATTTTCTATTTAACTTCAACTCTTTATAAACATTAATTAACCCCATTTTACTCAAGTGTCAAAGGTTAACAAAATGGCCTGACTTGTAAAACTACATTTGGAAAGTAATTCATAGGTAACGGTACAAGACACTCACTCAGCACACTGGCCTATCCAATGAGAAACAAGGAGGGAGGAACAAGATCTGACTGGAACGGAGTCATGCACGTTATTGCCCCTCCGTTGAAGTAAAACATTTTGCAAGGAGAGATCAAGTTCGTACATCATAGTGAATTTACTCATGCTTAACGTGGGTGAAGAAAATCTGACGTTCACCTCCAAAAGGGAATGATTGCAACAGAGATGCTAATGACAGTCAAAAATAAATCTCATGATAATATTATGAAGGAACCTATATTATAATGGGACTCGTAACAAAAGAGAAGAAGGGTAAATGCTAATGACAACACTAATAAAGGAGCTGTATATATAAGTGTAACAGTAAAGTACAGTATATTATAATGATTTCCTGCACCATACATACACACGATACTTCAGTTCAACACACTATTCTCTCTCTCTCTCTCTCTCTCTCTCTCTCTCTCTCTCTCTCTCTCTCTCTCTCTCTCTCTCTCTCTCACACACACACACACACACACACACACACACAGCTACCGTCTTCCCCTGAGAGAGAGAGAGAGAGAGAGAGAGAGAGAGAGAGAGAGAGAGAGAGAGAGAGAGAGAGATAAGGGGGAGGGGTAGGGCGTAGATGCTCCCTCCTTCTCGCCTAAAAAAAAAAAAAAGTTGGGAAGGAGAGCGAGAACCACATACTCCCCAGGATTGATCTTCTCCCTGGGGGATGAAACCACACGTGATTAACATTATACCCCCCCCACACACAGCCACCGTCTTGTCTATTCCCCCACGTCCCACACTCTTCCTCACACCTTTCTATAATATGTTTAAGGGGGTAATTCACTTTTGTTACATTGGAGTGCCTTGATTCCTCCAAACCATGCCAGGAAACAGGACCAGATGAACAGAAATAATAGAGTTCTGTAGTTTAATGTTTAATATGTTTAATGGCACAGTAATAGTTACGGGGGTATATAGCACATTGTTTTGGGTGGTAAATCTGGAGCACATGATTCCTCCAAACTATTCCAGGCAACAGGATACCATTATTTTACTTCATGTGGGTCTGTTTCCTGGCATACTTTGGAGGAATAAAGGCGCTGCTCCAATCTATCAAAAGTATACCATCCCCTTAATTTGAAGACTGAATTTTTCCTCGTTGTTCCTGGTGTTTATAAAATTATTGTAGATTTATAATTATATTTTAGCTTTGTTATTGTTTTTATTGCATGGGGTATTTTATTTATTTAGTATTATATTTAGTATTTTATCGATCAGTTTGGACTTACGATTAGTCACAGATAATTAAATTTTATAACCTATGTATATGGCAAGAGAGAGAGAGAGAGAGAGAGAGAGAGAGAGAGAGAGAGAGAGAGAGAGGTGGGGATGTGAGAGAGTGCGATGGAGATAAATAAACGGAAGGAGAAAGATATGTTTATCGAGGGAAGGAGAGAGAGAGAGAGCAAGAGAAATTTACTAAGGCACAGAGAAAAGGAGAGAATTGTATGGACAGTGAGAGAGAGAGAAAGAGAAATAGAGAGAAAGGGAGAGGTGAGGAGGATAGGTGAAATAGAGGAACGAAGAGAAGGAGCGAATTATTGAGGGAGGGGAAAAGGAAAGAGAGAAACAGAGATAGAGTAGCCTGGAGGAGGAAGAGGAGGAGGAGAAGGAGGAGGTGTGAAGGAGAGAATTATTGAGAGAGAAAGAGAGAGAGAAGGAGAGGACTATGGAGAGAGAAGACTGAGAGAGAAGAAGAAAAGAATGATGGAGAGAACGATGGAGAGAGAAAGAGAGGACGATGGAGAGAGAAGGAGACAATGATAGAGAGAAAAGGAGAGAACGATGGAGAGAGGAGAGAATGATGGAGAGAGAAGGAGAGAATGATGGAGAGAGAAGGAGAGAATGATGGAGAGAGAAGAAGGAGAGGACGATGGAGAGAGAGAAGAGAATGATGGAGAGAGAAGGAGAGGACTATGGAGAGAGAAGGAGAGAATGATGGAGAGAGAAGAGGGAGAGAATGATGGAGAGAGAAGAAGGAGAGAATGATGGAGAGAGAAGGAGACAGAGGAGGAGGAGGAAGAGGAGCAGCAGCAGCAGCAGTAGTGTATTGTTAAGGACAAGCGAGCCTCTAAATTGTTAGCCAGTGTCCTGTCCTGAGCGCTATCTCCCATGACACTGTCGTTTGGAGGGGCCAGTCATAAGACACTGTCGCCCGGCCAGACCCGCGCCAGTATCTCTGCTTCGCCTTTCCTTTGTATTTGCTTGCAGACAACAACAAGGCAAGGGGCTGCAGTAAATAACAAAAGAGGCCCGCTCCCTGCCTGCCTGCCTGCCTGCTTGCTTGCTTGCTTGCGTTTGAGGAGGAGAGCTGTACGTGCGTTTGTTTGTTACTTGCCTTTGTGAGCGAACGTGTTTGCTTGTGTGTATTTCTCTCAAGGTTGTAGTCCTTGGGGTTTGGTAAAGAAGGAAGGATAGAAAGGTGAGGATCTTTATTGAATATTATCGGTTGGTTATGGATGGGTGTGTGGGGGGGGGGGGTCTTGTGCGTGTGTGTGTGTGGTCTTGTGCGTGCGTGTGTTCTTGTGCTTGAGTGTGTGTGTTTAACGGGCCTATGATATCCCATATAGAAGCCCATACAAACAGGGACACATTACCCCCACTCTTCATCTCACCCCCACAGCCACTGGGAAACTAGATCACCAACTGGGTTTGAATTTCAGCCCTGGGTAAGGCGAGCATACGAGCCAGTTTTCATTAAAATAACGAAAACAAAATTAAAATATACCGGGCAGTGAGAGTAAGGCACCTTGAGCTTTATAACGCAGTGCAGTAGTCCCATAGTCACCAACTTCAAGTCTCCCCCCGCTGGCCTAACCCTCCTGTACCGACCCATGTAGCTCCTCTCAAGTGCACATAAGTTTCCTATAATCTATGTGAGATATTAACGTTTGCTATAAGCGGAGGTCGGATTAAGCAGTCTCACTGTAAGGGAAGGAGAGTTATGAAGGCAGGAAAGTGGAGAAGGAGAGTTAGTAGGAGGTAAAGATGACGTATGCGGCGCGGAGAGTTACGATCCAGCGGGGACAAAAGAACGACGGAGAGTTACTGCGACGCACAGGGAAAATGGAGAAGAGTTTAACTTAGGATAGAAAGTGGGAAATAGCATTGGGGGGAGTTCAGGGTATAAGAGGAAAGAGAAGGAAGAGAACTTATTGCTTTGTTTGAGATGGATAGTCCTACTCATTGCAGCAAAAACACCGAATCAAGAATTAAAAAAAGAAAGTAAAAATTTTCATACAGGCATGCAGCAAATTGTACAACATAACATCACTTTATGTTTGCATGATCTTTCGTTTTCTGTAAGTAGGGACATTCCATAAGGGCTTGTGTAGAGAGAAGGAGGGAGACTTGTGAATTTCCATGTCCTGGTATCACAGAGAACGGTTGGTTTCAAAGAGCAAAACGACATGGACCAAAGAGAACTAACTAACAGCAGCAAGGGCAGGCATGGAGACGAATGAATAGTGTTGGAGAAAGTTCAAAGGGGAAGCAGAAAATTATGATCGTGCTTTTTTATGCCTGCCCCTTTACAAGTTTATTATGCAGCCGGATTTATTGTCTAGCGGCTGCCAGGATGAAATAAAGGCGTGTGACCTGAATTTCGCTTTTTAATCAAAGAACATGGGAAGCCTCGTGCCAAGAGAAGAGGAGAGGAAGAAAATGGTAAAATAATGGAAGAGTTGGCGTGAGATAAAGTTTGAAATAATGTCTTTTCAGTAAGACACGGTAGGAGGAGAGGAGGAAGAGGAGGAGGGAGGTAGGGAGGGAGGGTAAGAAAGGAAGGGGTACGATTAATGAGGGAGAGGTAAGGAAAGGGAGGAGAATAGGAGGAGGAAGAGGAATAAGGAAGGACGTAGGAGTGAGGGAGGGAGGGAGGGAGAGTAAGAAGGAAGGGTAAGATTAATGACAGAGGGGAAAGGAAAGGAGGGAGAGGGAGGTAGAAGTATGGAAGAGGGAGAAGGAAAGGAGAGGATGCGATAAATGATGGAGAGGGAGGAAGAAGGTAAGGAATAAGAGAGTGAAAGAGAGAAGAGGTAAAATAGCTGCAAGGAGTCAGGAAAGGGAAAGTTATTGTGAAGGCATGGGAGAAGGGAGAGGGAGTGAGAGAGTGAGAGTAGAGGTTAGTTTGTCCAGTGAAGAGAGAGAGAGAGAGAGAGAGAGAGAGAGAGAGAAAATCCTGAGATATGTAATGGGAGAGGTAATGTAGGTAATGGTATGTAGGTAGATATAATTTGCAAATGAGACACACAGTGGAAGACAAAGACGTCGAGGGATTAGGTAAGAAAAGTTGGTGTGATGGAAAAACTATATATACTTTGTTATGGGAGGAAATGGCTACAGGTCATTCAGTAAAGAGAGAGAGGGTGGGGAGGGGGGAGAGTGAAAGGCAGCTCAGCTAGAGTATAAGAAGGGGGTTTGAGGAAGGGAAAGGGTGTGCGGTGATGGTGGTGGTGGGGGTGAAGGAGGTTTGGGGGGTGGGGGGGGGAGAGGGGGGAAAGAAGGATTGGAGGCCGTGGGAGCAAGAGTTAAGTTACGAGAAGATAAAGGTGAGGAATAGTCGGCGCTAAATCAGGCGTGTAAAGGAACAAGCAGAAGTTATTACGTGCAAGAGAGAAAAGCTCAGATTTTGTGGGGGTGTGGGGGGGGGAGCGGGGGCGTTGGTAAGAAGGAATGAGGGGGTGGGGGGCGGCGGGGGGGGGAAGGGGGGGGGGCGATGAAAATAATTATTGGAGGGCGTGTAATTCCAAGGATATATAGAGAGTTCATTTATTTGATTTTCTGCTGCGTCTGAGTGGGGTTGGATCGATGGTGGGTTGGTTGGTTGGTTGGTTGGGGTCTTCGGGAATCAACATTGGAAGAAAGAGTAGGAGAAGGAAGAAGAGGAGGAGGAGGAGGAGGAGGATGTGTGTATTTTCAAGTCATCGGAAAGTAGTAGGCTAGTTGCATGTAGATAGAGAGGGAAGAGTAAGATAGGATGTAGAGGACAGAAGAAGAGGCAGAGAGAGCTAGGGAGAAAAAGGTGGCAGTGAGATGGGAGAGAGGAGAGGGCTGGAGGAGAAAGAGATTGTTGGGTTAATAAGATGAAGATATAACAAGAAACCAAAGCACTGTAGCCTAATGTACTAAAGGTTAAAGATATTTTTTTTTTTTTTAACCATCTCTAGTTTCGTGTTAATAAAATTTTCATATACTTGGCGTTGCATCAGTATACTGTAAATGAAGTAAACAAGAGATAAATTCCTACCAAAACCCTATACACCACAAAAAAAAAAAAAAAAAAAAAAAAAAAAAAAACTAGATCACTCAGGATGTAAAGTAAAAAAAAAAACAAAAAAAATTATCCTACACAGTTTTCTCTTCTGACTGACCTGCCATAAACACATAGACTTACAAGGGAAAGCCATAAACTCAATCGCACGTGGTAAAATTTTTCGCCCTAAAACTCAGTCAGTCAGTCAGTCAGTCGCCAGGGAAGAACCGGTTTTGCCCCTGTATGGCCGGCCTCCTTACGGCTGGAAGGAGGCATCACCGCGGAGGAGTGACGATGCGATGGTGATGGAGGCTCAGAGAAAGAAGATGGGAAGATGAAGTGAAAGTTAAAATGACGAAAAACGGGAAGCTGTAAGAGTGAAAAAAAAAAAAATGGAATATGCAATAGGTAGAAAATAATAGTATGCAAGTGGAGAATTGGAGGAGTAGCTAGGGAACTAATTCTAAGGGAAAGGGATATTGAAAGTAGGAGACAAATTAATAACAAATAATAATTAAATCCTGGAATGTAATACTAGTCATAATTATTCATTTGTATGTATGTATGTAAGTTCGAAGGAGGAAGAATAAAAAGGATGAGATGGAGAAAGATAATCAGAATGAAAATAAAACAAAATGTGAATAAATGAACTATGAGAGCATTATAAGGAAGAGGAGGAAAGGCAAGTCGGGATAAATGAGGCATAGAAAGAAAGTAATAACACTGACTGCCATATAAAGGACCGTCACTGGAGCCTGAAATCCTTCTTGTTTACAAACGACTCCGTGTGTGTATTCGTGTGTCACATAATTTCTGACTTTAGTGGATTTGTCTCTACAATATTCTCTCCCCTTTTTTCTTTTCTTCGTGTTTTTAAAACTTTCTGACTTTCATTCCTTTATCTTACATTTTCTCTCTACACCCCATCAGTATATTTATTAATCTCTCTCTCTCTCTCTCTCTCTCTCTCTCTCTCTCTCTCTTACTTAGTCAATGAATCCTCCCAACATTGCCATGAAACACCACTCACAGTGAAGGAGTTTGTCTCGTGGCATTGACTGGAGAAATCAAAACCTCAACAACAATTATTATCGTACACAGTCACAGGGTCCTTAAATATTCCCCTGCATCATCTGCGTGTCAGTCCCTTGCCTCAAATTCTCGAGTGCCACTTGAGTCTGAAACGACAAGTGTGTGTGTGTGTTGTTTTGAAACGGGAGGTGGAGGGGGCCGAGGCGTAGAATGTGATCCCGTTACAGAGGGGCACCACTGTATCAAAACGGCTCAGGGAGAGATAACAAAATCGATAATGGGGGGCGCATTAGTGGGACACAAACGGGGAAAAAACGGTAATGGGTGGCCGTGAGTTATAGGAGAGAGAGAGAGAGAGAGAGAGAGAGAGAGAGAGAGAGAGAGAGAGAGAGAGAGAGGAGAAGAGTACAGCAGGTTAGAGTGTATAGGAGAGACTTGATTCTAGAAGGGAAGGAGGAGAGGAGGTGAGGGGAGGGCGAGGAGAGAAGCGGGAGAGCAAATATATCACTGGCCAGAGGGGGGAGGAGAGGGAGTCAGAGTGGAAAGGGAGAGAGAGAGAGAGAGAGAATGGGAATTATAGAGAATGGGAGTGTTCAGAATATGGGAAACCAACCTCTCGAGGCAGACCCATTTATATACAAGTATACTGAAATATCATGTATACGTAAACATTATGGGAAAGTTAACGAGAATATGTAAAATCTTGCTCAAAACAGAAGTCGTAATTTTTGTAAACGCTGAAGATATATTTAGTTAAAGTTGACATATTAATCAAATGTTTACCTCCAATAGATTTGTTCCATATTTCATTTTCGTTTTTATTTTTTCATTTAATTGCTTTCTCGTAGTAATAGTTGTGAGCTTTAGTCCACTCTGTTGCATATATTATAACCTTCATTGCTCCGCCAACAAGAACCATCATCACATTCTTTTCATTGCCGTTAGTACATCACAGAAAAGAGGATCACCGTAATTCTACTCCCACGTTCCCCCTGCCGCTTCCCTCCTCCGAGATTCAACCCTGGCGAACAGTCCCGAGAAATTTACATTGTGTTGTCGCTTCTCAGGCAAATGCGACAGGGTGCCTGGTGGTCGCCGGGCCTGTCTGCCTGTGTGTGTGCGTGCCTGGGCCTGGAGGGAAACAATTCCTGTATATCTGCTGAGATTTATTCGGCGGGAAGGCTGGTTTAATTAACCAAATTTCACGGGGGGAGGAACTGCCCTCTAAATCCCAAGTTTGGCCAGAGATGCATCAGGTATTTTGCCCGGGTTGTCGTGTTGGGTGGTCAGGGGTTTTATTTTGTTTTTGTCGTGGATGGAAAATAGATGTGGGTTCGAATACTTTGTTTTAGCGTTGTCCAGGTTCCCGTAGCTCAGAGTCATTGTGTTGTGGTCCTCGGTCTTCGGAAAATAACAGCGGCTCTTTATGACCTCCTTCATCCCCGTCCCCTTGGATGTATGGTGTGTGTTGTCCCAGGGAGTAGCAGAAGTGGTGGCAGCAGGAGGGAGGAGCAGCAGCAGCAGCAGCAGGCAGTAGGGGAGGAAGAGGAAGGGATTGGTGGGCGAAAGTAGTACAAGGAGGAGGAAAGGATAGATGAGACTATAAATGAAGAAGCTACAAGGTAGGTTGAAACATAAGAGGAATACAAGTACAAAGGAACACAAAGAACTTTCAAACAACACAACACCAGACGTATTGTTCCTTTGAATGCTGTTTAATTTAAATACTCTTCGGGTGAGGGAAAGTATATAGTAACAAAGAAGAGGAGGAGGAGGAGAAGAAATAATGGAAACTAAGAAGACAGACAGGCAGGCAGGCAGGAGAGAAAACGTGGGAATCCTGGCTGGGATTAAGAGGATGTACAGCCCGCATCTATCTTTTCTATAAATTCTGGGTCGGGTAATATTACAGTGCACATTAAATGCCCCCGTGACAGCACCCTGGCAGAAGGAAGCCATGAATCTCTCTTCTGGGGTTTCCAAAATAAGTGTCCCCATTCGTTGTTAGCTTCCTCACTTTACACTTTTACACTTTACACATACACCCAGTAGGTTCCTTGCTCTGGGTATATATGTGTGTGTGTGTGTGTGTGTGTTCAGTTCTCCTTTGGCGTTGTTTCTTTATCACTGGTTTTGGCTTTACAATGTTTGGTCACCAACAGAATTTTCATTATTCGTAATGTTTTATATATATTCTATTCTATTGTCGTAAAGAATCATCTCCACTCGTTTACAGCAATAATATATTTTGGAGATGCCATTATAAAAACTGGAATTGATTTGAATATCGAGGGTGATAAACGTAAAATAAAAACATTAAATTGGTAGTATGGTAAGTGTTGTTGGTAACCGGTTGTCCACCTACAAACGTACACAATAAATTATTAGTATTTGTGAGATGCTTGAAAATATGTAAGAAAACTTTTACATCGTTGAGACGTCACTGTTGTGATGTAATATTTGTCTTTAGCTTATCACAGTTTCCATAAAAGACAGGAAAAAGTCTGGTCCGTACCAGTTTTTACATTGGGGAGTTTCTTGTGAAGAGACTATATGAAGATTTAATATATTATTCCCCTGACGCTTACATTTTATTAGTGCAAAAATCTTACACTGAGGTCGTGACTAACAAGGCGTTGGACTTAGTATTGTGACTAATATTGTAACTATCCTGGTGAGAGATGTATACCAAGTAGACGTGAGTATACTGTATGTGTGTCGGTCGGGTGGCGGGAGGCGATGTGGTGGTGGGGTGTAGCGGCGGGAATAACAGCGGGAGTGAAGGAGCGGGCATGTTTTTGTTGTGGTGGCGCAGTGGCAGGATAGTAGTATACGTGTACGGCCAAGGGTAGGGTGTCTGACTGTCTGGTTGGCTGGCTGGCTGGAGTTGTGGGTATGGTTGATGGGGGTGTGTAGTGAGTGAGGGTAGGGTGTGAGTTGGGGTATAATGAGGTTAGGTGGTGAGAAGTGGGTATGTAGTGAGTGAGGGTAGGGTGTGAGTTGGGGTATAATGAGGGTAGGTGGTGAGAAGTGGGTATGGTTGATGGGGATGTGTAGTGAGTGAGGGTAGGGTGTGAGTTGGGGTATAATGAGAGTAGTGTGTGAGATGGGGTATTTTTGATGAAGTAGTGAATGAGGATTGAGTGTTAATTGATGGGAACGAGATGGGGATATTGTGAATGAGGTTGTAGCAGGAACTGAGAATAATGCTTAATAGGGATAGGAAGGAATTGTGAGTGAATATGGTTGTGGTAAAACCGGTATAGTGAATGAGGTTGTGGCAGGACAAGTTAGTAAGGAGTGTGGTTGGTAGGACCGGTTGTGACTGAGGTTGTGGGAGTAGAGTAGGGAGGTAGGTAGGTAGGTAGGTAGGTAGGTAGGTAGAGGTGGGGATAGTGCCAAGTTAAAAATAGAATAAAAATTGAGTATAGAAAGTAGTGGTGATAGTGAGAATCAAGAAGTATAGTGTTGGTGGTTATGGTGGTGGTAGAGAGGTAGTGTTGGTAACTGTGAGTGTTGGTTAGTGTTAGTTGCAAGGCATGAATAAGGTTGAGTTGGTGGTAATGAGGAAGGAGTGATGTTGCACAGGCAGTGAAGTGGTATAGTTGTGACGGTAGTGAGGTATATATACTAGTCGTGTTGGAGAATGGTAAGAAGGGGTGAATGGTGTTAATGTTACAAATACGTGAACAAAAGGTGATGATGGTGGTGGTGTACAGTCGGCGGCAAAAGTCGTATCACCTCACTTAGCGTTGTTTGAAGGATAACATAAAGGATAATCATCAAACTAACACATTCACCACCAACACAGAATTACAATATCCATGGGGAAAATTAGCAAACCACTCTGGGTTTTCAATTTACGAGCCTGTGAAGCTTATATTTCCATACTGTACTCCATGACTTGACAGATGTGGTGACACAACTTTTGCTGCCGACTGAACAAGGAAGGAGGACGTTTAGGAGTAGTGAATGAGCTTAATTCTTTAGATATAGGATCAGGGTAATGAATGGGATTGAGGTCAGAGTAATAGAGAGAATGGATGTAGTGGGTAGGGAAGGGAATGTGTAAGTTTAGGGAGTACAAGAATGATGTGAGAATGATTAACAGAGGTATGTGTGTGTGTGTGTGTGTGTGTGTGTGTGTGTGTGTGTGTATGTGTAGGAAGCAGGAATCGAGGTCATGTTAATGGTAGTGGTGTTGATAGCATTGACAGAAGACTGGTATAAGTGTTGACATAAACTGTGATAAATAATAAGTAAATAGTAGCTGTACAAATGCCATGGAGCAGCGATATATAGTGGTAAGGAAGATATATGCTTTGTGGTGACATTACTTGGTCACCATAATAATAATAATAATAATAATAATAATAATAATAATAATGATAATAATAATAAACAGTTAGAGAGATAAAGTCAAAAGTGATAGAATGGTATGCTGGTAATTGTTAACACAAATTAATCAGAGTAAACCAGCATTGAAAAGCCAGTTGTAAAGAGAAACACCTCCAATTTTCTCATGTGTATCTCTGTATCGGAGGAAAACTAAAGTAAAATTGTGGTCAATAATTTTTATAAACACGGGAATTATAGCTGTGTGCAAAAAAACTATGTGTGATCTGTGAACTGTGACAAGTTCATTGGATCTTGCAAGTCATATACCAGTGTCACGGCAAAGCAAGAAAAAAAAAGTCTTGTTCTACAGATAATGATCCCGAGTCACAAACCGAGAATGAACAGGCGAGGTAACACTAAAGGAAAAATAAGTACAGTACCAGTAGAGTTGAGCAAAGGGGCCAGAGAATTAAAGGCACGTTATTTCTGCTAGGCTAAGGAGAGAAGGGAGCGAGGGGAGGGAATAGATGATATATAGCAGGTGCCACAACATGCTAGGGGAAGGGAGTGGGAGGAATAACAGGAATAAAAAAGGGGGGGTGAATGGGCAAGGTGTGTAAAGGGGTGAAAAGAGATTGGGGAAGGAGGAACTTGCCGTAGGAGAGTTGTTGCCTACCATTTTTCCCACACATGCTGCAATCAGGTGCCTTTAAGTAATGGGCCGAGTATATTTATTGAGAAACAGGTCTGCTCCTCAGACAGTGGACTCCCCGTCGTTGACTCCATTTGCGTACCTCGTAAGAAGTGATAAGAAAATAGTAATTCATTTATCCTTGCCAGCGAGAGCCAATAACTATGAAAGAGTAGCCAATAATCGTACGTATGCCAGCGCAGCAACGTTTCAACGTTTGTTTAGTGGACGGTATACGCGTGGCGACCCTGCGGCTCTATTCTGCCTGAAACATTGTCTAACGAGGTATGTAAACTGACTTACTGCTGTTCCAGAACTTAGCTTTAAAGGCAGTTGTCACATTATAGGAGAGTGGTGGCGTCCCTCGGGAACGGCGCGTAAGGAAAGTGGAAGGTAACCCCGCGGACCACAGACCTGGCATAGGCAATACAACATCTTGAGCTTTCACCGCTTAGCACTCCGCCGCTCCTTTCGTAGGGTGTGAGAACCGCACTTCTTTTGTTGTCCGCCTTTCCTCTTCCCACGGCTCCTCTCACGCTCACCCACTGGGCTCCCACGTACACTATACCGACTCTACCTCCGATGGCTACATATTCTAATGCACGTTTGACGTCACGAAGAGAATTCCTAGTGGATATTACTCATTGGAGTCCCTTTCGCACCGCGGGGCGCCCAGCGTCACCGTGGGGGAAACATTGTAACTTACCTTTATAGCCTCGTGGCCACCGCTGCAAGGCCAAGGGCGACGCTCCTACTGCATTTATTAGCAGTCTAGTGGTTCCTACCTCATGTTGGTTAGAACTGTCTTGACCCATACACAGTAGCGGCTAACACACGGTAAATATCCAGGGCGCCGCTGGTGATCTCCGTGTTGTCGGTCCGCCGCTGTCACTCTATGGTGGATATATAATAACTCTCTCCCTTACATCGCCCCAATTCCTCCTAGACTCGGCGTTCATCACGGGCGATTATTCAGGGCAGGAATTATACTGGAGTCGTAATGGGCAAGTGTGTGTTTATGGCGGGGTTGTACTTTTAATATAATTATTATGAAGTATGTTGTGAATTTTATGGGAGTGTAAATTTTTGTAATGTTTTAGAGTTGGTATTTATAGCGGCGTTAACTTAGGCGAACACTATAGTACTACAGGGTGAGTCTAGGGGATGTGGTGAAGGTCCGGGGTTTAACACACACACTCATTTTAACCAACAGTATTAAATTTTGTACTGTGGTTTGGTCATTATTGGTCTCTTGTCATAAAGTTGCGTTATAACAATATTTTTCACACTCATCGTTTTTTAGAAAATAATATTGGACGTAATATGAATGGACACAAAAAGTTTAAAGTAATGCTCAGTGATGATTAAATATTTTATTCATATTGTTAGAGGAAAAAAATATTATCGTCTGAAAATTACTGCTATAATTTCAGTGTGTAGTTTCAAGAGACAACGGTGTATTGGTGTATGGGATTCTGCTCAGAATATTATTTAAGAATAACTAATATTGAACAATTGTAATATTCTGCATGTTCTGTAATATAAATTCAAGCATATTACTGAAGAGAAGCAATTCCCAGTGTACGAAGACAAACACCTTTCCTAAAAGTTTTGCTAAATATTGGTCAACCTCAGACTTCATAAAGATACCACTAACCTATTATTCCTTCAATATTATACAAACAGTAAAAACTTGATGATATACTTCTGTTCTAGCAATATCAACAGAACGAAGCCATTGCTGTCTTAAGATATATTGGATCCAAGTATTTTAAACAATATTATCAATGTAGTTTATAATTGGAAAATCGTAGATGTTATACTTTTCCTATCTTTGATGAACTCTTATCAAGTTAATGTTAAGTATTACGTCACGACTCATGATTCAACTCTTCAAAAACATCAAAATATTACTGATAGGGAAGAGTTCTGCGGCGTTCGTTCACTAAGATATTTATTTATGTTGGTGTAATAATTGATTTAGAAAAGTTTGTTGGAGTGAGAATTACACCAACTATGCATTTATATTTTTCTCAAGGGTATGTAATGGCGGGAGAAATTGTTGAGAGTTGTGGTTAAAAGTGAGTAACATGTATAATTTACAAATAATATTCACCGCTCACCAGGCGTTTTTCTGGTGCTGTAGATACTAGATATTAAGAGAGCTATCAGGAGGCAGGGGATAAATCAGATGAAGGACTTATGATGTGCATGTGTGCTTTTGTCTTTTTTTTTAATGACTGGTTTTCTGAACAATTCACGACTAATTCCTGGTGCTGATAATGTTTAGGTAAAGCATAATTAAGTTAATGGACGACAAGAATGATTTTTTAATAATATATTGTGTTAGCAAATGAATGTGCCTTAAATGGAATTCTTAGATGAAAATATTTCTTACTTATACTACTGTTTGAAGAATGTTGGCAGTAAATACAAAAAGGAAGCCATCTTTCATTCAACATTATATTGATCTTTGAAATAATGGCATACATGAAACTGCATGGATGTAAATTCTGTCAGATACCGGAACGGATGCAAGGTGTATCGATAAGAAGGTAGTTTCAATTTTCTTATAGCAATACCTTTTACCCTGTTGTATAATTTTGTGGTTGGCTGACGACCTGTGAGGTGTGAAATAAATCCTCCACTCTCCTCCTCCTCCTCCTTCAAAATTAGTAACAGAGTCTTGGAGTTTGTAAGTCGCCGCGATTCACAAGATCTGCGATGATGTGTTTCTGGATTTTGCCCAGCTTCTGTTTTATTTATCTATTTATTTATTTACCTTTTATTTCTTTTTTTTTTTTTTTTTTTTTTTTTTGGTTCGACGCCGTGGTTACCTGTAATTGGCCAACCGATGCTGTAACCAAGACTAAAATCTGTAAAACTCTCCACTTCATCTATATTTTTATTAATGAGAATCACGCCGTTAGTGGATCCCCATTCAACACACACACACACACACACACACACACACACACACACACACAGGCGATGGAATCATAAAAGAATATTTACAATGTGCTCGATTCAGCGTTTAACACTCTCCCTCACCCACTCTTGTTCTCACCTACTCTCTCTCTCTCTCTCTCTCTCTCTCTCTCTCTCTCTCTCTCTCTCTCTCTCTCTCTCTGCCTTAGGGTCCTCGTCCTTTTTTTTACTACCCTATCATTCTCTGTTACCCATGCACTTTTAAATTCTTACATTCTAAATTCCCCCCCTCCTCCTCCTCCTCCTCCTCCTCCTCCTCCTCCTCCTCCTCCTCCTTGCTTCGAATTTTCATATCTAGTCAACCTCTCCTACTTTTCCATTTCCCTTTCCCTCTTCTTCAACATCCTTTTCTTCCTCTCTCTCTTCATTCTTTCCATCCTCTCCCTATCCGTATATATGTCTTATCGTCACTCCCGAACCTACTCTTCAGCTTTTTCCCTTCCTCTCTCTCTCTCATCTGTCTAACTCTCTTTTTCTTACCCACCCCCTCCCTCTTTCATCTCTCTTTCCTACCCTCCTCTCTCTCATCTCTCTTTCCTACCCTCCTATATCTCTTTCATCTTTCTTTCCTACCTTCCTCTCATTTTCCTACTCTCCTCTCTCTCTTTCATCTCTCTTTCCTACCCTCCTCTCTCTCTCTTTCATCTCTCTTTCCTACCTTCCTCTCTCTTTCCTAGCCTCCTCTCTCTCTCTCTTTCATCTCTCTTTCCTACCCTCATCTCTTTCATCTCTCTTTCCTACCCTCCTCTCTGTCTCTTTCATCTCTCTTTCCTACCCTCATCTCTTTCATCTCTTTTTCATACCCTCCTCTCTCTATCTTTCCTCTCTCTTTCCTACCCTCATCTCTTTCATCTCTCTTTCCTACCCTCCTCTCTGTCTCTCTCATCTCTCAATATACTCGCACCCTTCCAACCTTTCCTATACTCCCGGTCCTCTCCCCTCCACTGCTCCTCCCCTTTACTGCTCGTTATTGTGGGATTGTCGTGTGCAGAAGTATCCCTTGCGGTTCCTTTACGACCTCTTCAGTTAGTTTGGCGAAGGATTTACTACCGTGTCAACGAGAGCTTAAACTCTTCTTGTCCAGGTGTTTGGTCAGACCCCACAGAGAGAAAAGAGGGAAATATAAGAGGGAAATAATAATAATAAAAAAAGAAATCGGGTGGTGAGAACGCTTACAGGATGATTTAGGAATAGTTTAGAAGTGTTTACAACTTAATAGTGATAGTAACTGGCTGGATTAATACGTGTGTTAGTGTTTGTGTGTGTGTGTGTGTGTATGTTTTTATATTTTTGAGTGAAAGGAGGTTTCTTGTGGAGTTGAATGGAATTGGATATTTTTTTTTCTTCCTTCATGTTTTTGAAAAGTGTGTTTGCAGGTTCTTTGGGTGACTTGGTGCCTCGTGTGTCATTACGACGTCTAAAAAAAAACCATAATGTAAATATGTACAGGACATATTGTACATCTTTATGTTAAAATAAGAGGAAAATATGTTGTATGAAAAATATACAATATATATACTTAATTGAAAATAGTTCATACGACAGCGATTCCGTAGCATATTCGTGTATATCTGTTATCAATTCTTAATCTTATTGTTCTACTTTACATAGCAGGTAAGCACAATAATCCATGCACATACGTAATCAGGTATGAGAGTACATAGTATTTGGGATCAGTGGTTCATTCTAATATGACGGCATAGAATTGATAACACTATCAGACTCGGAAGGTGGCACGTGACTTCTATCAGGAAAGTTTTTTTTATTTTAGCGATGCATCACCGTGGTTCATTTTATATCCATAAGGTGTTTTTAAATTGTATTCGCTCATCATAGTCAATGTCAGTTGCTTAGATTCCAAGACTGAAATTATAACTTATATTTGGTTTTGCAATCATAGTTTTTATGTATTTTTAACCATTTCAAGTCATAATTGTGGACGTCCAATTGAAAAAAAGTGAATATAGATACTTGTAATGAGCTGAACATTTTACCTTTGTGTTCTAATAATGGTGTTTCAAGGATAATGTCGATAATGAAGAATTAGTTTTCCCATCACGTTCAGTATCATTCCAACACTTCCCATATGGCATCTGTTTTATTTAGAGTAATTTTTCAATGAGGTCAATTTATTGGTATGAACATTTGTATAATTATTATTTTTGTATTATTTTTCCCTTTATCAATATTATATGCAATTTATAATGGGATGGGTATTTTTGTGTAGTAAAAATCTATTGACTCTTGACTCGACTGCAAATAGTTTATTAATTAAGTACGAATATTTGAAAAGCAAATTTTATACTCACAGACGCAAAAATTTATATATGCATTTGTTTTCGCACCAGAATGTAAAAACCATCAGTGTATGAACATGGTGGTGAATGTATCTTCCTTGATGAGTATACCACGCTTTGCTAATTGTGGTGATGATAATAGCGATGATAGCACAAGAAAAAATTATGTATGTGAGCAACAACATTTATATAATATTCAGATAGAGAAAGGATATAAGGATTTTTTTTAATTAGGCTGCACGAGATAATGACCAGAGAAATACAGAAACATAGAGAGATACAGAGACATGGGAAACGGTATAGAGATAAACAGTAGAAGTAAATAGAGACAAAACAGAGGGAGACAAATAAACACAGAAAGACCTAAAGATATAATCGGGTGACGTGGATTTACATACAGTACATACATACATACATACAGCCATGCAGACTCAATGGGGTCATGTGTTTTGGGTGGACTGGAGTGGGGCTACTGATTCCTCCATACCATGACAAAAAACACGTTGGTCACTTCAGTATGAGAGGAAGGGATGTGTTTCCTTGCATTGTTCAGAACCTTCGTAGACTTCAAATTACGGCCACAACAAATGGTGCCCCTTACCTTAGCAACAGAAGTCAGACAGTAGGGCAGAAAACCAGTATGTCAGTAAACAGGGGAGAGAGGAGAAGAGAGGGGAGGAGAGAAAAGAGGGAGAGGGGAGGGGAAGACAAGGGAAAAGTGAAGAGAAGAGAGGGGAGGGAAGGAGAGGAGCAGAGAGGAGAAGAGAAGAGATGGAAGGGAAGGGGAGGAGAAGAGAAGAGAAGAGATGGAAGGGAAGGGGAAGGAGGGGAGGAGAGGAGTAACTTTCAGCCACTGTATCATCTACTTTCCTTGCACGACCCTCTCCTCTGCTCTCCTTATGGTAGTGTCGCCGCCAATTTTACTACCATATTGTGCCACATTGCTGTTCTCTCTCTCTCTCTCTCTCTCTCTCTCTCTCTCTCTCTCTCTCTCTCTCTCTGGTATTATAGGTTTCCACGTGTATTATTCATTACTGTGATATTTGTTTTCATATTTTGGTGTTTTCATGGTGTGTGTTTGTGTGTGGATTTTAATGTCTTTTTTTTGTGAATGTGTGTGTGTTTGTGTCTGCATTCATGTGTTTGTGTGTGTGTGTGTGTGTGTGTGTATGAATGAATATGTGTGTGCGTGGGTTGTGTGTGTGTGTGTGCGTGCGTGCGTCCAGCTGACTGGTGTGGCTGGGTTCACTAGGGCACGGGAAGCACGTTTGTTGAGTTTTTGCCCAATAATTGTATTGGATCCCTTCGCACCACACACTCCACCACACCCATGCCATTATTGGTGTTATTACGTACTCCTGTCTTCATACTATTTAAGGGATATAACCTGCTGTGGGAAATTCGGGGGCCCTGCTGATTCCTCCAAGATATCCCAAGCAACAGAATCTCTCCACATAAGACTGTAGAGACGTGTATTATGATCAAGTTTGGAGGGCTACGTGTGCTCCAAATTGCCCACAACAAGTTACTTCCCTTAAGGTGGTAATTCTTTTTTGTTACATTGGAGTGTCTTGATTCCTCCAAAGTATGCCAGGAAACAGGACCAGAAGAGCAAATATAATGGTGTTCTGTTGCTTGGAATAGTTTGGAGGATTCAGTTGCTCCAGATTTACCAACACAAAACTTCCCCCTTAAGGCCAGACTCTCTTGGTGGTAAAAATTTGGAAAATGTGTAATTCCTCAAAACAATACCAGGAAACAGACGACCTTAATGTTACTTTAATTAATGAGGGATGTTTATATTTATGTATGATCTAAGGTAGTGCTGCTCATTATTTTATTATATACATTTTTATTATATACTTTTTTAGTGTGATGGTCTGACTTTTTAGAGTAGAAGGGAGTATATATAAAATTATCTTTGAGAGGTAGATAATTATGTAGAGGGTTCAAGGGAATTTTTTTTTTTTGTCAATAATCTTAGGCTATTTACTTCTTTACTGTTGTTCTTAATGACAGAGAAATGCTAAAAAAAAATGCTCAGTATATCGCAAGACAACATTACTACATGGAATTTGCTCATATACTGGTCCTTGATTAATTAAGGGGTGTTTCTCTTTTTGGTGAATTGGAGCCCTAATTCCTCCAAAAGTATGTCAGGAAACAGATCTAGATGAACAAAAATAATGGTGTCATGTTGCCTGTAATAGTTTGGAGGAATCAGTTGCTCCAGATTTGCCAACAAGAGAATCTCCCTTAATTAAAGACCCTGTGATCGTGTATAATGAAAATTGGAGGCTTCTGATTCCTCCTGACCAAGCCACGAAACCAGCCCTTTCCATATAGGTTGTGTTTTATGGCAATATTTGAAGGACTCATTTAACTCCAATTATCTGACTACATCACAGGGTTCCTTAAGGGGGTGCGGGAGTAGGGACAGGTTTGGAAGAGGGGGGGAGGGTTGGGGGGTGCGGGAATAGGGGGACAGGCTTAGGGGGGTAGAAAGCCTGTCCCCTATTCCCGCACCCCCTAAACCCCACCACCCCCAAGCCTGTCCCCCTACTCCCGCACCCCACAAAAACCCCCGCACCCCCCTAACTCCCCCCCCCAAGCCTGTCTCCCTATTCCCACACCTCCTTAATTAAAGACATAATTATAAAAGGATGCAAATCGTAAGGACAATTTTTTCTACTATTGTACTATACGAAGCTGACCACAATAACAGCTTACCCTCTAAACCCCGTTACTTGGTCATTGCTCTGAACTCCTAAACCACACACGGGAGTTAGAGTATCATATATATATACAGATAGATATGTTATATATGGAAATATGTTAAATTCTTTACACTTGCAGCTGTCGTTAAGTGATTTGGGTCGATACTTGCAGTGCTTATTATCCTAAATACCTGCGTGATTGTATACATTTATTTATATTAACGAACTAATTAATATAGATATGATTCTCGATTTCTTTGCCGCTCCTTGGCATTAGATTAATTTAGTTGCTTCTCTTTGCTTTTTGGTGAGTGTCATTAGTCTCACCCTCTCACATCTGTTGTTTCATTGTCACTCTATAATAACTATCTATGTTCTACTATCCTTATCTCAGTATCTATTGATCATATGCCAAACTGAAGTTCTCTCTCTCTCCTCTCTCTCTCTCTCTCTCTCTCTCTCTCTCTCTCTTCTCTCTCCTCTCTAGCCTTGTACTTCACTTCTCTCTCTCTCTCTCTCTCTCTCTCTCTCTCTCTCTCTCTCTCTCTCTCTCTCTCTCTCTCTCTCTCTCTCTCTCTCTCTCTCCTCTCTCTCTCCTCTCTCTTCTCTCTCTCTCTCTCTCTCTCTCTCTCTCTCTCTCTCTCTTCTCTCTCTCTCTCTCTCATTTCCTGTCCTGCACCCTGCCGTGGTAGGGGCGGGGCTTTCACCACTACCCCCGTGGCTCACTCATTACCTTAGCTAATGATGCACAGGTAACCCAGACAACACCTGGTCTGGGAGGGAGTGAGGGAGGAAGTGAGGGCAGCAGAGAAGAGGATATAAAAAAAAGAAGGGAAAGTGGACAGGAATAACTCTTATTCTTATAATCACTATCTTATTCTCTTGCTGGATGAGTAAAAGTAAAAGGAAGAAGGTAAGTAAGAACAAAGAAGAACTAAGGGAAAGGGAGAGGAGGGAAAAAAATGAGAAGAATGGATTTTATTATAGTCGAAAATATTAACCGTGTGTAAACCCAGAGATCGATACCATGCCTCGTTGTAATAACAGATCGATAGGAGGATGTGTAACAGACAGTCGGAGTTGATAGGGAATGGTTTGTGGAATGTAAATGTCGGTTTACTTTCTTTACATTTATACGTGAAAACTGTATTAGATAATCTTTAAGAAAATATAATGGCGAGGTATATGAGACAGAGGGAGAAAATGCTATAGAAGAAAATATACAATATGTCAGATGAATAACATGTATACACTATTGGTAAACAGTGTATGTCAATAGTGCCCCATTACACACCATATACACCACAAGAGGTTACATTTATCCCCAATCAACCCCATTATAACCCATATT
>JAWQEG010005070.1:0-65789 GCA_033782935.1 Petrolisthes cinctipes
AACATAATTATAATGGAGAGACATCGAAGGACACTTATCGAACGCCTAACCTCATAATAAAAAATAATGAGAAAAATGGATGATGGATGATTACGCAACATTATTGGGGACAGTAAGTGGGCTTTTGGGGTATATCTGAGTACCTTGCATGATTCCTCCAAAGTTACATGTTATAGGGATCGAATCAAATGGTGGAAGGATGGTGAGGTGTGGTATATAGGAGGGGAGGAAGAGGAGGAGAATGAAGGGAGGAAGGAAGTTAAGGTGAGGTGTAGTAGAAGAAGGAGGATGAGAATGATGGAAGGAATGTGAGGTGTGGTAGTCATTAGCTCCATGGTGGTAGGAAGGAAGGAAGGAAGGAAGGTGAGGTGAGGTGAGGTAGGAGGAGGAGGAGAAGGAGAATGAAGGAAGGAAGGTGAGGTATACACAAGTCAGTTATATTGTGTGACTGTCTTATACCTAGGCAACCACTTACAACAACATCAACACAACAATACATGGGGTCGAGAAAATATATACCAAGGCCTGTCTTAGGTATATAGGGGGCCTTGAGGTATACATACAAACATACATGCAGTAATAAAACGTCAACAACAGGGATCCACAGAACTATAATAAACTGAGGTAAGGAAGGAAGGAGAGGTAGGGGGTGTCTAGGGGCTGAATAATATCACGTCCATTTACAGTCTTCCCCAGCTCCTGCCTCTCGATCGATGTTGAACGCACGCGACGATCGAATTATTGGAACCACTTAAAGTATGGGTAATTAAGTGCACCCCAGATTCTCATATGACGTGATGTGACATGACCTACATAGTCACACACACAATTTAATTCTCACATTGCCAGACAGCAACGAATTCTCTCTCTCTCTCTCTCTCTCTCTCTCTCTCTCTCTCTCTCTCTCTCTCTCTCTCACACACAATCTAATCCCCACACATAGGCCAGACATCAACGAATTCTCTCTCTCTCTCTCTCTCTCTCTCTCTCTCTCTCTCTCTCTCTCACAATCTAATCCCCACACATAGGCCAGACATCAACGAATTCTCTCTCTCTCTCTCTCTCTCTCTCTCTCTCTCTCTCTCTCTCTCTCTCACACACACATACACGCACGAATAGTCACACCATAATCCCCGTTTCTTTTCATACTGTAGAGGATCGTGACATTTAACAACAGGAAGGGAACTATACCAACTATAGCCAGCCAATATAATATACAGTATAGAAAACACTCAGTGATAACTATAACCACTATACCTACCAATATCTACCTCTACTATTATTACCTCTACTAATAATACTACCACTACCTACCTTTACAAATACTATCACTATGTACCTCTACTATTACTATAAATACTATAATACTATAAATACTATAATACTATAAATACTAATACTATCACTTACTACTACTACTACTGCTACGACTACCATCAGTCCATCACTGCTTTAGTACTATATACCACTGTCTACCATTATTACTACTACCCCTATCTACTATTAATAACACTACCACTATAACTACTACCACCACTGCTATAGAAAATTGACAATACAGTACAGTCCCCTACAGTTTCATGGCTGCATTTGACGGTTGAATAATTATGATAAGATAACGACACATTCTGGAAAGCCCCCATAACAAGAACACAGTGTCTGGGATATGTTACGTTTCAGTAGTCAATGTTCAGTTTCATATTTATTTATCTTGGTGTTGTGTTAAATGCAGAACTGAGGGGAACTGCTTACTGAACACAAGCGGTCATCATTAAACACCTGCATGTTGACCTTGATTTCTGTAACCTTGTCTGGCCTCACCTTCCCCTCCCCTCCCCACACACACACATTAAAAATAAATAAAAGGTGTTTCCTCTTTCCCCTCCAGGTATACCTAACCCTGTACGCTTGACTGGAAGTATACACAACTGGAGACAATATAGTATAGTATAGTACAGCTGCTAATTATAGGTTAAGTCTCTCTCTCTCTCTCTCTCTCACACACACACACACACACACACACACACACAGAAGCTAAACATTTCACCTCTTTTACAGTCCGCCCGTCTCGTGGGAACGGTATTCTGACTGTAACCTTACCTAGTGCAGTTAATTATAATATACAGCAACACTGGTTCTGGCAATACTGCTCCTATAATAGTCGTATTCCCCGAAACAAGATACTGTATATAACACGGTCGAGTTTGGTATATACCTGCCCCTAGACACTTGTGAGGGGAGGGAGGAGAGGAGGGGAGGAAGGGAGAGAGGGGGGTATCAATAAGGCTATATAAGGTTACGGGCAAGAACCAGAGAACACCAAAAGGTATAAAACAGGGTCCGACGGCAGGGAGTGAAAGAATTCAAAACAGGCTCGTCTGTGATTAGGGTACGAGTTGGGGGACCAGTTATTCCTCTATACTGTACAGTCATCAGCCATAAAAAGTATCCAGGAGGTGTTGTTGAAGTTTCGAATAATCTAACACATCAAGGAGTGAATCAATTACAAAACGTGTGTCTTGTCTCATATTTGCTGCATGTATCTCGTTTAATTAATATTCATCAGACTATTCGAAGCAGATTCAAAGTACTCATACATACACTTTGGATGTACACAAATGTCTATACAATGTAATTCAGGAGGTAGACCGAATGTACTGTCGCAGGGAATTATTATTGTTACCCACCCTTTTGAAACTATACCAAACCTGAATGAGATATTATAACAGACAAACACACACGGCTCCAACAATCCAGTGCAACACCCTTCAAATGAATATGACCTTCTGACCCCAGTGTACCTACATACAACCTAGTAAACAGGAACCAAAGGAATAGTTTATAAAAATCCAATGTTTTAGTTAAGAGCGGGACCAAAACGTACTAACAAACAAACAATTACTACGTAGAAAGTATAAATGAGGAGCCAGTTCCAACACCTGTACAAACTGCATATGCTACCTCTATAGTCAGGAAGTAAAGTCAGGAAGATAAGGTCACACCGCAAGACACTCACTCGTAACTCGCACTGCAACACAACTTGCAAGTCAGCCTTGGCATTTCTTGTGCAAGGGGAGGAAGGGGTAAAAGAGGGCGGTGAGGTGAAGTAGTTTCCGGTGTTGTGTACTGTATGCAAAGTATATAGCAATGTATACTTTCTTGCCTTTAATTACCATCCCCAGTGGGGCCAGTACTCTATATCGTAGATAAGACAATCTCACTGCAAGCAAGAGACTCTGAGTTCGATTCCCGGGCAGGGGAAATGTTGTATAAATACCAAAGCTTCTGCGGCCCTGAACATGTATATACTGGGTAGTAAATTATTGTTGTGTGTGACAATGTTTTAGTGTAAGAAGGAATAAGTGTATTTTCTCTCAGGCCCTGAATGTCGCGGTCAATAGATATTGCACGCTCATTTTAACACTGTACCAAACCTGACTGAGATAAGACAAGACAAGAAACATACTCAAATGGCTCGTGGAATATATGCGTCAATCAGTACAACATTCACTTCTCCCTCCCAGCAGCAGTTAGTTACTTCTCTTTGTCCACTCTCTGTTAGTCTATTCCCGTGCGTCTAGACAAGTCACGTTATCCCGTCTTTACATCTGGCTCTCTGTCCTCTTATTCTCATGGTGAGGGTTTATTCTCATCATTCATGTTTCCACCCACTAAAGCCCTTTGTCTGAGAGAGAGAGAGAGAGAGAGAGAGAGAGAGACCTTATACCACAAATAGGAAACAAAGAGACAGGACAACAAGCACAAAGCACGAAGGAAAAACAAGGGGTACCAAAATCCTTAATATAAGTTTTGCCAGAGAGAGAGAGAGAGAGAGAGAGAGAGAGAGAGAGAGAGAGAGAGAATCACTGATTAGTCTGAGAATATTGACCCTGAGAGTAGCCTACATTGTACACCCTAACGGGCCTAACCTTACATTTATAGCGGAGGTGTGATGACATACAGTATCCAAGGTAGGATATAAGGTCATTCATGCGATACATTAGAAGCAAGTAGTTTGTGTGGTTTCTGGCTGGTGTGTGTGTGTGTGTGTGTGTGTGCTACTTGCGTGGAAGGGGATGAGAGTGAATGCCTATGACTTAAGAGAGAGAGAGAGAGAGAGAGAGAGAGAGAGAGAGACTTTTGAGTACTTGTAACAGGCTCTCTTCAGATATTATACGAGAAAAAAAAATGTTCAGTCAAGTATAGTTAGTATAAGAAGAGTAAAATTATTCGCTGTATCCGTGGGAATAATGTGATGGTGAACAGACCCGCTGGCATTGATAGGGCTTCATGGCTGATAAGTGAGGTATTAGGCGTGTGAGGATTTATCTAATGGAAACGAAACTCCAAAGGTGAATCCTATTTTACATAAGCATTATCTATTCTAACTCTCACCTCTTATCACGTGAACGAACAGGCTAGGATACTCTTATCGCCATATGTGTGTGTTTTCGTCTGTTACTTCCCGTGTGTGACTACGGTAATAATTATGTAGGTTTTCTCATTGTTATTTCTTGGATCGGATTGTCTCGTGAGAATATTTTGTTGTCTTGCCAACGAATGCCAAACACTGCATATAATAATACTGCACAGACACGTACCATACAGACTTGATTAAAACTACGTACAGTACCATCAGATTTAATCATTTGAAAGAGATACAATAACATATAAAAGGAAAGTTAATGTGTAACGAGGATGTACAATCACAAGCACAAATAACTACTAAGATGTGCTTCGAATACCTAGATAGAGTAAATAATTGCACAATAAGATCTCCATTGGAATTACTTCACTGGTGAGTACCCGGTAATTGGAGTGATCAAGGCTTCAACCAAAACTGTATACTTTTTAGTGCTCGTGACTGTACATGATAGATTTAGCAATACTTAAGACTGGCATGGATAGCAACCATTTTATTCAAATTCATTTCCAATTTTCCACAATGTTTCGCAGCATGACAACAGCAATACACTCGTTCTACAGACACACTTGACTGAAATATACCTTGTACTGAGTTACTATCGTAGATTGATTAACTTAACTGTAATGCCAATCAAAATATTCTCCAAAATCAATAAGCTGGATAAAGTTATATATTAGCGTTACCGGTATGCAAAACGTTCAGCAGGTATCGAATTCTTTCTCTCCCAGACAAGTGTGTCATGCTTGAATGTTTGTTTGCATACCACCAATTTCGCAACTCGGGAAATCACTGTGATGAGGCGAGCAAGAAATAATATTGGAAAATCTGTATATGTGGTCCACGCGGCAAATATTTACAATTTATGTATATTTAAGTAGAGGACAATGGAGTCAGTTTCATCACTACAAATTAATATACTACGCTTCTGTCATGCATCAAATATTCATCCATGGCTTGTAAAATCATGCCTAATAATAATATAAAAAGTCTTCGTGTAACACAGATAAATGAAACTGCGTAATGACTCTGTACTGAAATCATATTGAAATAAATGGAAACTCTGGCACTGCTTAGAAAATCAATAAAGCACACACCAAAATATCACACTTTTACTCGACATTTCCTTTAATAAAAATCATCTTAATAGTGATACATAAAGTGACAGTCAGCTGATACATACATAATCGTCTGCTACAAATGTCACACACACACACAACCTGTCAACCAAATACATACATACATACACACACATATTCCCCTCTGCTACAACTGTCACACATAACCTGTCACCCAAATACATACCTACATACATATATTATACATACATACATACATACATACCTTCTGCCCTCGTCCTCACGTATTCATTGTCCATGGCGTCCATTTCCTTTTCTACACTACTATTACTACTATCAGAAGTGGACGTCCTGGTGGCCATCTCGTAAACTAGTGTGTGGTGTATAGTAGTGGTAGTGGTAGTGGTGGATTCATTACTTTATATGATGTAATAATTATCAAGGTGTTGCAGTCAGTCAGTCATCCACTCTGCCTCCCTCCTCCTCCTGACAGCAGCTGACCCACCACCACCACCAGACAGTGTTGCCATAATGTAAACAACCCATAACCCATAACACATAAATAACCAGCCACAGATAGGGCTAGAATTATTGTTATCATTCCCCGACACCACACACACATCATAACCAACCACAGACACTACCACTATAATTAACATAGGGCTAGAATTATCATGTTTCCATAATGTAAACGACCTCATTTCTAGTTTTATCCTACAGAGAAATCCATCTCTTCGTACCCGACCTTGGCTTAAACACTTCTCCAAGCATCTAACGGTCCAGACTCCAGCGTTTCTTAACCTGCCGGGGTGCTAGCACCCCCAGGGGGTGCTGAAATAAATTTCAAGGGGTGCTGGGAAAAGTTGAATATGTGACGGTATAATGTCAGTGTTTTATATTACACGTTGATCTGTTGATCTTTAGTGAAGGGATACTTTGTGACAAATTAATTTGTTTTTTTTACACAAATCTTATTTTATTTCAAACTTTAACCAGATTTTCAAATGTGTTGTATCATGGTGATAAATAGCGCTTAATTTGTACGATTTGTTTTTATTTTATCCTTGTAATAACTAGAATATGTTAGCCAAAGGCAGGGGGTGCTGGACCAGTGCTGGACTGCCTAGGCCTGACTGAATGGGGTGCTGAGGTCATAAAAGTTAAGAAACGCTGATCTAACCAAACAAAGCTCAAATCTATGAAAGCAGTATAAGTAACTAAGGCGACTACATGGACGCCAACAGCCTTTTATTAAAACAAAAATTAATGAAAGTCAAAACAATATGTAGGGGTGACAAGACTTTCGGACCACCCTGTTGTATGTGTAGTTGGTAACACTGGACTGGTGATGGCAGGAGCAGAAGGCTTGACAGATAAAATTATAAAATATAGATAAATAACATGTTGCTGTTGATGATATAATTGATAACTTAGAGAGATGAGAGTGGGAAATCATCAAGGTGGAATAGGGTAAGACAAGAATAGGGAAAATAAAGATTAAAATAAGAAGAAAAAGAAAGAAGAAAAAGACGATACCGGTTTTATTATTATTATTATTTCTGTTACCATGAAGAAGTTAATAAAAATGAATATTTTACCTACTGTCAGTCCCTTACACCTGGAGAATCTTAAAACCAGGTGAGTATTATACCATTTTGGATGTCATAGATGAAAATAATCAAGTAATTAGGGGATGATAGGAATGGTAGAAAAATTATAAAATTATCCTATTTATTATTATTTTATTTTTTTTGAGGGTCAATTAGGTAATTATCTATTCTATTGTTGTTTTCTATTACAATGTTTGGTAAATTTACAGAAGAACTGGGTTCACTATATTGTATATTTTAGTATCATTACCCACTATTTTGGACCATTCTAAAACACTTTTCATCTATGGTGTTTCTCTCGGAGATGCCCCGTTTTCGAGATATGCTCCGTTTTACAAACATAATTTGGAAATTAGTCTGACCTTACCTGACCTGACCTAACCTAACCTAGACCACAGCAGACTACCGGGACCTAACCTGGGCAAACTACCGGGACCTAACTTGGGCAAACTACCGGGATATAACCAGTGTAAACTATCATAAAGTGACTGGGGCAAATTTCCGGGACCTAGCCAGATCTAGTAACACTGCGCGATCCTAGCCAAAAACCCAGTTATTCTGTAATAATACCCAATGTTTTTACCTTCTTTACCACTAATTTATAACGTTCTAGTTAAGACACTTTTCTTCTATGGCATTTTCTTCGGCAATACCTCATTTCCAAGATAGGGTATATTTAAATGGGGCATTTTGAAATTAGCCTGACCTTACCTAACCTAGACCGCATCAGACTACCGGGACCTAACCTGGGCAAACTACCAGGAAATAACCGTGGTAAAGTACCAGGACCTGACTGGGGCAAAATACTGGGACCAAGCCGGATCTGGTAACACTGCTACAAAAATATAAAAGTCTGGATAAATGCCTTCTTGAACCACTAATTTTTACCATTCTAAGATTTTTTTAAAATTAATTAACAAAACTCACCCTTGTATAAAATGTATTTCACTAATTAATTGTATTCCAGGCTGATCTGCATATAATTATCATAGTATAATTGAGATAATGGTGTGTATGCAAGAATATCGTGGTGTTGACTATGATGTGGTGTCGGTATGATGGCTCTGTTGTTCGTCTCGTAACGGTATCACACCATCCCAAACACTCGGAATGTTCTCGCATACGACCCATTACCGGTACATTATAACCACTGCTTGTAAATCTTCAACTGTCCCTCTGTTCTTTCTATTTCCTTCCTGCTTACTGTCACACTTCTCTATCACCTTTTTCTGGTGGTATATGACCTTGCTGTTGCAGCGCCAAATATCAATCAATCAATCATTCATTGCTTGTAAATTGCAGGTTGTAATGCAAATACAGTATGGAAAGTATATAAGTATTTATACCTTAATTATGGGCTGAAAACAAACTGATGCTGGCAATAGTGACAGAGAGAAATAATAACCGCCTATTACTTCAACAGCAATTAATTTTTTGTGTCATGGAGTAGGCCTATGGGATTAATTTTCTGTGTCTTTTTCTTCCCTGGTGTGGAGTAGGAATGGAGCATCGGCTGGGGTGTGGCTGGTAGTGTTAATACCTCTTGCCTGTAGTCCTGGCCTCTATGACACACACACACATTGTCATCCCAGCTCCCGCTTCCTGTCACTCCTTGCTATTCAGGTAAAACGTATGCCGTACTTTTTTCCGTTGAAGTGTGGGAATTTTTCTTGCGGTATTTCAATGTTTGTTGAAGGTTATTAAGTAAATTGTTGTTTGAGGATACACTAATCCCTCATGTTGCACTGTTGTTATGGGTGTGTATTATATCTTTAATTTTCTATGAATCTCGTGTACTGTACAGTAAAACTCTCATTATCCAATGGGTTTATGGGTGTGTAATGTAAAAAGGGGATTTACTGTACACAGTTTAATACACATCCATAACAACAGTGGAAAACAAGGGATTGCTGTGTGTACTTGCCATGATTTGAATGTTATTTAGATTTTATTTTAGCCTTCAGGTATACAATGTGTAGTAAATTTTATACATTTTAGGTAATCTCTAGCTGAGCCCTTGTTTTTGAGGGCATTACTGATATCTGATATAAACCATACTGCAGTACACAATACCCGATATGTATTATGGTTTGTTAAGCCAGTAGATTATATTCAGATGAGTGAAGGATTGGAAAGTAAATTATATTAATAATTATACACTCAGTTCAGTTGATGGGTGAGGAGTATTGCCTTCCCAACGGCACTCCTCTTGTTGTCTCGTTAATATGATAGTATTAATACTGGTGCTGTGCTCATGTGCGTCTATTATTTTCCTTTCCTTTATTTTATGTTAATCCCTGTACAAAGTACAATTTTGTGTAATAATACAATATCCAGTACCAGTGTTTACTACAGTAAACTCCCTCCCCCTTTATGGTCCCTTCAGGGCTGGTCTCATGGAAGGTGCGGCCCCACTTGTAGCTCTTGTGGTAACGTGGACTTGGGCCCACAGCACTGGCTGTAGGATCAAAGACCTTCCCCCCAATGAGGCCCCCAGACTCCCTGGTCCAGTAAGCTCTGGTCCCATTTCCCTGGGATGTGCTTCGGTAGTCCAGGCATATGGGGCCAGCCCCTCCTTTATTTTCATTTGTTTTTTCACTGCGACCAGAGCGTACTGGGGGTCTGTGGGGCAGGAGGCCATTCTGCCCCGGGAGAACATCAACAACAACAACTACAGTATATTATATTTTATAAAAAAAATTGTATTATAATTTTTTTACTCCGTATGTTTATTTACAGGTGGGAGTATCAGGGATCCATCTTTACAGACAGATTTGCCTAAGTGGAAGTAATCACAAGACTCCAACAGGAAAAGAAGCAGGAACAAATGGGAATGAACAAGAAGGGTCAGTCCGTCGACCCTCTATCCTACTGAGGCTTGCAACTCATCCTTACACACCTGCCCTTATCACTGCTGTTGCCATCTCCCTTCTGACTGATATACGTATGTATTGGATGATCTACAGATTTAACTTTTTAAATGTGTATTAGAGAAGGGCATAAAAGAGAGGATAGCCTTAGTTTAGAGTGATCTTTACACATACTTTTGTGGACTAGCCTATTGCAGGAACAAACAACACAAATAATGCATCATAATCTCTTTTCACTACTCCACACAGAAAAGATAACTATATCAGTAAACAGTTTGGTAAGCCATGACAATGTCATTAGGTTAGTGTAATAGTAATAATGGCTAGTGTAATAATATTTAGATAAACAGTATGTTTGTTTCATGCAGAACAGAGGCAAGGTTGATAATGTTGCATCTTTTGGTTTTGTTTGGTTTGTGATCAACTGGGTGAAATGTCCCACAGTATATTAATTTGCTGTTTCCAAACACACAATGGCAGACCCAATAGTTGCTGGTGCTCTCACCACTATCTGCGCCCGGGTGCTGTACCAGACAACTCACTGGCTCTTCCATGCCTTCCCTGGAAGCTTCAGCCTGGGTGAGGGGGCAGTAGCTGGACAGACAGCAGCTCTTACCCTCACCTGCTCTCTCTACAGCTTGGGGTTTACTCTTGTGCAGCCTAAAGTACTCTCATACTCACAGCAAACCAGTGCACTTATTCAGGTACAGTATTAGTTTTTTACTGTTATCATGTCAACATTTGAATATGGTACTCTGAAAACAAGATCCCTGGCCAACTTTACTGCAACACCACATTATTTCCTTCCTTTTAATAAAGCATCAGGGTCAGGTCCTGATGAAGCTATTTAAATTTTGTGTTTTATTGAATGTTAAGTAATAGAATTCTATGGATGTAGGTTAGGTTGGTTATAAATATATACTGATACACTGTACATGTAATATACTGTACAGTACTTTTGTATTAATTTACTTTCTTATGAATTTATGAATGTGTAAAGTAAGCTTCATAGATTTCTGTCCATATTGTATGACATTAATTCTGTGTCCTGTGTCAGATGGGTGTAGTGGTGGTGGCTGCTTTAGTGACTGGACTGTACCGAATCCCTCGGCTACGGTCAGCACGCCTGTTTGTACCATACGTGTGTGTGTGTGGTGCAGTGGGGGCTGGGGCGGCATCACTGGTAATGGGGGAGTGGGTAGTCGGGTGGCTGTTGGACACAATCACACACTCACAGCTCAGGATGACACTGCTCGGATGGTGGGCTGGTCTGACACTCCTGGCCCTGGCACTCACCTCATGGGCTAGAAGGTATAGTATTTAGTTAGCTACATTCACACGTACCTTTGAAGAAGAATATCGTATGATGTAAGGTAAAGAAGGATGCAAAAGTCATCAGCTGTTGTTTAAAGGTAAATTAATTAGAATGTGATAAGTAATGGAGCATGTCCAATATGTTGGTACAGGAGGGCAGGTGTGGCTGTGACAGTACTGAGGAAAGTATACCACTTGGTCATTGTGCTGGTGTTTGTACCTGGTATCCTATTGGACCCGGTCTTTACTCACCTGGCTGCTGCTGCTGCTACCTTACTATGCCTGCTACTTGAGGTAAGGCATACAATAGGCAGACAATTAACTAAGTGGGTAAACTGTGAATTACTAACAACACAACAACTGTGAATTACTATGATGTTATAAGGAAGTATTCTGTGAAGGTACCATAGTGTAATGTACTTGTTTTTAATTCTTGTTCCTGATGCATTTCTACATTTGGTCCAGGTGGTACGATTGGAGTCAGTGGAACCACTGTCCACCATCATTGGCCGAGCCTTTGCCCCATTCCTGGATGAGAAGGATGGTGGGGCACTGATCCTGAGTCATATCTATCTTCTGGTTGGGGTAGCATCACCTCTTTGGCTCACACCATGCCCAATTGGGGAGACAAGTATGGGACAGTGGCCAGGTTCCCCTCGCTCGGTCCTGCCGTTGCTGTCCGGGGTCCTGGCAGTTGGGGTGGGTGATACAGCTGCCTCAATAGGTGGGACATACATGGGGCGGCGACGGTGGGCAGGCACCAAGAAGACTGTTGAGGGCAGTCTGTGTGGGGTGGCAGCTCAGATGGTTGCAGTGGCTGGTCTGACAGGAGCTGGGGTGGTCGCCATGACATTACCAGCTTGGGGACGGTTAGTGGTAGCGGTGGGGCTTGTGGCAGCTATAGAGGCACTGACAGACCAGGTTGATAACATTGTACTTCCACTACTACTATACACACCTCTCATGGATTTATGAATTTTCATGATCTTACCTTCATGTTACTCAGGAAAAGTTATCATTCCAAGTTTGGAACAAAAAAACAGTACAAGTACTGTACCCATAATTAGAAAAGGAAAAAGCTAGAAATAAAAACAGAAAATTATTTTGAATATACTGTAGATGCACTTTGACTAATTGAGGGGTGAATTAAACTATGAGTCATACTTGTTGGGTACACTTTCAGGAGATAATGTGTATAAAATTAAATATATATAGTGTTCTGATAAACTTGGTAAAAATATTTTCCAGTAAATATGATTGATTCTACTGCCACAGAGTTACTCCTGCCATTTTGATTTTTAACTTCACAAAGTTCTGAATACTGCTTACTGAATGCATAAATATAACCATCAACAAATCTGTAAGTTCTGCCAGAGCAATGTATCTGACCTTGACTTGACAGAACAAGCAGTCACGATACTTTGTTTATTATATGTGTGTACGTCCTCATCAATGTTCAAATACTTACATGTACGTACAAAATTTCAGCTAAAATCCAGTCAAGAGACCCTGTGATGAAGTTAGAAATTTGGAGATAAACGAGTCCTTCAAATATTGCCACGAAACACCACCTCTATGGAAGGAGCTTGTTTCGTGGCATTATCAGGTGGAATCAGAAACTTCCAATTTTCATGCACGATCACAGGGTCCTCAAATTATTTTGTTTTATATTTTTAGCAATATCAACAGTACGAGATGCTTCATTACCAATGTATACCATACCGATTCCTATTAATGCCAAAGTTTTTTATAACCCACCCTTGTTTTATAAGCTGAAACCATATTCCAGCAAGACTTCTTTGTATTGACGTTTAAAGTTAAATTATCGATACAGGAAGGCAACTGGTCATGTCAGTAAACCGCACATATTTATCACCTTCAGTAAGCAAGTGGTACTATACTGTAGCATCAAAAGCTTGTGTACAGAATGTTTGTGTATACTGAAGATGACATCATGTTGTATTTACTAGGCAGTACCAACACAATCATGTGATAATATAGTGTACTGGTGTTAGAGGTTGTGAAACTATAGTAATTTATAGTCTACGTCTCTGATCTTAATGCACTTTTAAGACAATGTACTTAAGGAAACTAGATATTGATGGTAAAGTGGAGGCTACCAATGCCTTCAGGTTACATGCAGAAGCATTATATGTTTCTTAATACAGTTTGAAGGAAATACTACCTAGGCTCAAATATGCCATCAATATCCAAGCAAATAGCAAATCTTATGATAGAAATATGTATAGAAGGTAATTTCAATTATGCTCTCTGAATCAGTTTGTATAATAGACTGTATTTGCATGTTCATTAAATTGTGATGATTTATATACAAATACTGTACTGGATAAACATGTAGGTATATATCCAATACCCAAAGGAATTTCGTCACCTGTCTGTTGGCTATGATGTACAGTACAGATGATACAGTATATGTCATAGTAACATTTTAAGGTCAACAAGAGCATACTAATACTGTAATGTAGTGTACAATAATCTGCACTGATTTTGTAATGATAATGTTACCAAAGTTTTTCACTATTGTAGTATAGGGAAATTAAATATAGTTGATCGTTATTGGTCAGAACTAGAACAAAAAGTTTAGGTGCCTCTGCATAAAATGCTGTATAGGGTTAGCATAGTCATTCTCTGATATCACATTTCAAACACAGGTTGGCTACTCTGTATAAGGGATGGACTTTTTGCTCACACTGTATATTGGCTTTGACTGATTCCCTAGATAGAAATATAGCTTTTAGTCATAGTTAACCTGTACTTAGAACTGCACAGTATACAGCAATATATTTTAATGTCAGGTCTGCAAGGTAAAAAACTTTTAATTTAAGTTTCTTCCCTTCTTTTTCATACATTATTACTGTAAATGAGACATATAGTACAGGTATACCTTAAGGGATAATCCAGGCAACAGAGTAATGCTAAGTAAAATCTCAGTTAGAACATGGGTTACCCTTCCAGACAAGAGTGCGAGGTTCATCAGGTTTGACCAGCTAACATCAGCATGGATTTAAAAGACACTTTCGAATGTGTTTAATTTGATTAGACCTAGAGTAGGTTAGTTTTTCTTTGCCTGGAAGGGGAACGAAAGCTATGACCGTCATTTTATCAGACATTGTTCTTGGATCATTGTTGGCCATTACCTGATTGTTGCACGGTAAAGGGTTGAAAAAAAATTATGCACATTTTTTTAGTACAACATTATGGATGAAAATTCCTTCTTCAATATACCGGAAATACTGTTGTAATCAGTGTTTTGATTTCCTTAGCTAATGGATCATTGGTTAGATAAATACTTTTATATGCACTGTACACTGAAAATAAATAATCTTGCACCTTTATGATTTGACACCCAAGTGATACTCTAGGCAAAATAGCACAAATAGTGACTGAATACCTGATATTAATAAGGACTAGCACCAAATCCATAAAAGATATGTGACACTACCCATACAACCTTGCATCCTTTTTCCTTAACTATAGCTTACCTGTCAGTAAAATATACAAATCATTCCTGACTATTTTCACATATGTTTGTTATTACTTGACTGGGAGTTCCTTTTATACCGTAATCATATGCAAAATCTAAATGATTTGGAAGTGATAATTATTTTAAAGTGGTTGCTGGAAGAAGAAAAACACGAGATGCTTCATATCTTTTATTACTTCAGGTTTTTTTGGTACATAAAAGGAAATTAGAAATAGAAAACAGTGGGAAGATCTTCTTCTCTTGTATGCACTAGGCCTCACAGGAGTGTACTACCTGCTCAAAAGTGGGCAATACACTAAAGGTATTGGCATTTCCTTAAAACCTGAGCCAGTCCCTTTCTTTTCCTATATCTTGCTGTCCCTCCTTTTGTTTCCTTTGTGCTTGCTGTCCCTTCTCTCTGTTTCCTCCTTCCTTGGCCAAGCAGTCTTCTTTTTTCATCTTGTATGTACTAGTGAGAATTTTGCTATCTTTCCAATCTCGTATTTCAGTCTTACTGTTTCTTCCCAATAAAGTGGGATTGCCCTTGTTACCTACTAATGGGTGTAGAGTATAAACAGAATTATTATTAGTGTTTTTATTAATAAAAATGTGTACAAATCTAACTCTAACATGATTTGCCGAAACAGTTATACTCTACTCTTCCAATAATTGCACATGACATTCACTTCATAGACATATCCTGTGATAACAAAGAAAAGTTGATTATTTTTAAGATCAGTACAATAGAATTCTTTATTACACAAGGTAGTTAAACAAAATAAAACTATTGTTGTCACAGCAGATCTTACTTTCATTTAAATCAAATCTCGAAAAAATCCAAATGGTCACACGAGATCAAACGTAAATACCTGTACTGAGGGATGTGGGTCCAGTAAGACTTCTTCAGGGTTTGATTTAATTATAGTTGAACACATTGAGAGACATCAGAGCCTGGAAGCTCCTAATCTACATTTGTACCTTTAGGTTTAAGGGGAGGGAGAAGGCAAAATTTACAAACTTAGACTCTTCCACTGCACACCTGACCTTGCCAAGTCTCACAAGTTTCATCAACTTTGCATCACCTCACACCAGAGTGGAGAGCAGAACACTAACCCGGGAACCTGCAAAACTACTCACTGTAAAGATGGCCATCAGATCCTCCACAGTATGGTAGATGCTTACCTATAATAGTAATGCAAATGTTACAGAAAATAGTGCATAATATTGTTGACTTATGGTATTACCTTACTTAGGGCTAAACTGCTAGAACATTAGTAACAGCCAAGGCTGGGCTATTTTAATAAAGTATTTTTAAAGGTAGGTGTCACACCATACACCCCTAGTAGTACAGCATGTGTGTCAACCCCACAGCCACCTACCAGGATGTGAACAGCATAAGATTTACATACATGGTCTTGTAACACACAATGCTAATTTATTAGTGTATCTATCTAAATAATGACACAGAACATGATGTACACAGCCATATACAGTATTTATATCTCACATACAATTATAATTGTACTACTTGTTCAGTCTGCATTGAATGTTGTACCATATGCATATACAGGACATCAACACTTATCATATAACCTTCACCTCTGAAAGAAAACATGGTATTTAGTTAACATAGTGGATTTTCATGAAAATATTACTCTTATTGGCTATAAATAAAATGACTCAAAAGCACAGAAACAAGCAGACTATGGTGACTGAATAAATATACACCTAATAACTTAAATAAACTTCATGCAAACAAATCTCTATGTCAAAAGAAAAGGCCTCTCTTCAAATACAGTGAATTTATCACACAGGAACCCAGTGTTAGTGACCAATGTAAGAATGGATAAAATATAGAGAAAAAAGTCAGAGAAGTGGTGTGGGTGTGGACATGTCACTCACCCTTACATGAGAGTAGCAGGAATAAGTAACAGTAAGTTCTTGAGTAACAGATTTCTCCAAACTGTGCCAAGAAAATTTATCTCTGTTGAGGATGTAAGTTTTGTGGCACAGTTTGGAGGAATCGGTATCCCTAATTCATTGTCAAGATCTTGCCTCCAAGTCTCAAAAAGTAACACTAACTGAACTCAACTGGGATTTGAACTGAGGCCAGACTCAATGTTGCCAACACTTCAGAACCTCACAATGCCCAGCCAGGGATGAATGTGAAGCCCAGCCTTATCAGCGGAAATTATTCAATTGAAATCTGTCAGGGTAGTATGGTACCCATAAACATGCAAACAGTTTTACTCAATGCGATAGCACTTGTTGAACATCTGATCACAGCAACAAGGCACACACTCATCTTTACTAGCAGTCTCATGCTAAAAATATTTATTATAGAAAGTATAAATACACAGAAATGCCTTTGTAGTTCAGTATATAATAAATTATCATAATAACTTCAACAGCAGTGTAACTCTGCATCCTGAAAAAAGGAATCCCAGCCAAGACCACTGCACCATGAACCTGTCTCAAGGAACCAAGTCCTAATTCTGACAAGGTTAGTACAACAATATATATAGTTATAAACTAAGAAATTGCTATTAAGTTATGATGGAATGGTTCCATGATACGACAGTAATGCATACAATGAAACTGAAAGTTATAAATGTGAAATTCAAATTCAAACTTAATTTATTCTAATAAGAAAAACCTGATATCATATATCAGATTCTAAACTTAAAACATAAAATTATATTGCCTATTGCTACAGCTACCAGTATAGTATTACCTGGGAAATAAAATGTGTTAAAATATAGATTTCTTTGCCAGTTGTAAGCATAAATGAATGTAATGGTTGTATTCAAGGAAACTCATATGCTAAGCAATGATGACAACCAGTATGACTCCTACATATAGTCAGTGAAACCCTCATTGCCAAACCCAAGACTTTTCTTGCATATACAAGTACACACACAACTACAATGACCTCATCATGACTGTAATCTGGTATAGTGGTCCCAGATAAAGGTTCACTATTCCCACCACCAGAGGTAGCTTTATCACTGGGTTGGTGGTGAACATCAATTCTTTTTTAATCACATACTACATAATTATGGTTCTGAAGCACAGAAGTGTAATTCTAATGGCCTCTAGTGGGGGCAGATGCCTATTCTTTACTTACTGTACTGTGAGAAAACAATCCTATTATCAAAGTTGTGTTGTACAGGTCACTGGTGTAATTCATGTTCTCAAGGTTCTGGCTTTAAATTCTGATAACATTACTACATTACATTAATTTAATGTTGGTTAACATAAGATGCACTTTAAAGAGGCATTTGGCAGGAATAAATTTTGAAAATATAATTCTGATTCTTTATGTTTATTGCCTCTTAATGTACGTGTGTATGTGAGAGCATGTGTGAAAGTGCGAGTGTATTATTCGATTCTGGCATATTTGTGCAATCTACATGTATTCAAGCCATAGATGTCACCATGACGTGACTTTGTGCTCTCCTTAGTTGTGTTTTCATTGTAACATAATAGTTTCTCTCCTTTACTCCTTTACTAAAGGGTATAAGTTTGCTGAACCTTGTGTGCATTGATAATGTTAAGGAATAAAATCTAATAATATTTACAAAATTATGACCAAAGAAAACTTACAACATTAAATAGTTATGTAATCAGCAAAGCTGTTATATAGCCTTAAACAATAGGGGAAGGGGGGGGAAAACCTTCTACTGAGTTATCATTGAATGACTGCATCATGAAACCTACCCAGAACCAATGTACTTATGGCACATTATGAATGAAAGCTTACACATTAATAGTAAAATGCAATAGGTTAGTGGTTCATGCTGTTGAGTGCTCTAATACTTGATGTCCTCTTCACCAGTTATATCATCTACATATACAGTATATTAATCTGAAATAAAAGGTCTTTAACTTAATGAATGCCCAAAGAATCTCAGCGTAAGGAGGATATCACAAAGAGCTTGGCTAACGCAATGAAAAGACTACTAGCATTTCTTTATACGTAACATGAGTATAGTACTGGTTTTGCTGCTACATACGGTACTACTCTACTACTATGGGGGGTGTGCATATGTTATTGTGGGTGTGGCCGGGCAACTTGAGGTGCGGCCAGTCGAGGTGTCAGCCCAGCTCACTAACAGAGGTTGCTACGCTGAAGGAAAAGCCACGGGGCAGGAGGGTGAGGGTGGTGGTGGGCACGGAGCCACTGGTCTGTCCCCCAATTTTATTAGCTTCCTCCCTCTTGGGGTCGTCTGTCTTGGTGTCGGGTCACAATATTTTGGCAATACCTAAAGAGTCCTTCATCATATACTCGCGAAGAGACCAAAGAGCATTAACCACCGAGTTGTTATTACCAGGACCATTGGCCAACCAGTGAGCAGGCAGGCGTCCAGAGTCATTGATAACAGTGTTGTCTTGGGTGGCCATCAGGTGTCGCTCCCAGTTACTCACAAATGGTTTATCCAAGTTCTCTATATATCTGTAGGTATGATAAATAAATCTTAATCTTTCTTTTCTTATGGAAAATGGGTGTCAAAACAAGGTACAATGCCAACTGCTGGCATGATATAAATGATAACCAATTATAGAGTACTGTAGCAATTTTCTATTAACTCTGCATGAAATATAAAATAATAGCTCCTCAATAAATGTTAGTAGATAATATTGGTTTCTATTAATTGTTAAATAGGAACAACAGTTATATATGAAAATATATATTCCAAAATAGTAGTTATTTTCATGATCTGTTTATAATTTTGCCCCATCACAAACACTACTCACTTGATATATGCCTCAGAATGTAAGAGTCGCTGTGTCTTGGGTGGTGGGGCCACGAACATTGGCTCAACCGTTCTTGATGGATGCGCTGCTCCATTCACTGTTGGTAGCAGAAAAAGAAAGAAGGAAGTAACAGCAGTAGAAAGAGAAGCAGCAGAGAGAAAAAGAAGCAATAGTGACAAAATATGCAGCAAGGAGAGAGAAAAAGAAGCAGTAACATTAGAGAAATAAAAGCAGCAGGGAGAAGAAAATGCAGTAATGAAAGCAACAGAGAGAAAGGGAGTAGTTAATAAAGTACGCAGAGGGAAAGATATTAATTGATTGGTAGGTAAGAATAGCATTAGGATAGAAAATCAGAAGGTAATAACAGATGGATGAAAGGAAATGTCAAAAGTGGTGAGAGGTAGATGATAGAAGGAAGACGAGAGAGGGGGGAAAAGAGGGAGGAAAGATATATACAGCATGTTAATAATATGTTGCATTCTTTAGTCTCAAACTTATTATTTGCTATCATCATAAAGGGTAACAGTCATAATCAATGCCAATTCAATAAAAAGCAAGGAAGTAACTTAGCATACTGTATCCTCAAACCCCAAATTAGCAATAGTTTTCTCCACTACAATACACAGTACAATACAAGCGGCAATTATATACCTAGGTCTTACAAATAATCAATCAATCAGTCAGTCATAATTTCTAATGCTCCACTTTTTCCCTGTAACTCTGGGCCGTAGCAATTGTATACTTAGGTCTTACAAAAAAATCAATCAATCAGTCATAATCCCTAATGCTCCACTTTTTCCCTGTAATTCTATGAAAGAATATACGAGGTGTGGACGATGGCTCCGTTCTGTGTCAAGGGAGTCATCATCGTACCATTACTGTGTCATCATCAACACTATGAATGTTCTACCATACGGCCCTCCATAACCCAGGATGGCCATTGTAGAACCATCCACACGCTACTCTTTACACGTATACACAGATTTTCGTCTATTATGGGGCCTGTACTTTTCTTGGTGATTTGAAGACCAATGATTCCTCCAAACTATAACACAAAACACAATACCATAGTTTAAGCTTTGTTTAGTACCACAGTTTTGAGGCATCATTAAGGTCAGCTGTGCCAAGAAAATGATACTCCCCATTAATATCTCCTCTTTTCCTACCTCACTCCCAAACTTGTTTCATACATTTATCCTGAATAAATATAGGTTGTCTGTCCTCCTTTCTGTAATAGTATCCACTTCATCAATACTTAACTCCTATAACTATCTTGTCAACCTTCATTCCCTGTACAGTATGCTAGTCTCTTAAGTTACATTTTTTTTCATTTATTCAACCAAACAACACTTCACAGCTTCCTCATTTTCACACAATCCAAAGTTTTCATACAACCTAGCATTGTTTACTTTCATTATTGACGTATTTACCAGGTGGCTTATCTAAAAACCACACAATGTCCAAGACCCATGAATGCCCACGCATACACTAAAACCAAGTTTAATACACGCATCAATTATTCCACTGTATAGTAAAGGACAAATGTCATGATACCCCCATGTATATAAATTTTGATAACAAATTCATCTTGAAGTTATTACTCTGTAGAGACATCTGTGTACACACTATACTGTATATACAAAATCAGTGCTACACCTGATAATATTATTCCCTGTAAATCAGATGCAATAGATACATGAATAATGTAACATAGGTGGGATTGAATAACTTATGTCCCTGACTGTAAAAACATAATTCAATCATATGAAAAGGAAAGTCTTGTTTACAAGTTCAATACTAGCATTTACCTTTACTGAGGGGAACGTTGCCACTGAAGACTGTGAAATAATTAACATAGTTTAACTTTCTGGTTAACATTACGGGGGCAAGATGTTGTAGGTAAATTTGGAGGTTACAAAATCCTACAATAATAAGTGCTTTGCAATATTTACATAAGCTATGATAAGCACTTATCTAATACTGGAACATAAAATATTGTAATGGAAACTAAAAGCAGCAGAGTACAATTCCAGCTAAGCTACTACTGTATTTCATCTAATGCAGTACATGGACAAAAACCATGAAATATCTAATCAGGAGTTGTCAGGAGAAAATAAGATGGAGTGAGTAGCAAAAGGAAATTGGATTACACTTGAATTTTACCTTACAGAATCATGTACTGTACAGTAGGCCTAAAGTACTTCAAATTAAATGCACTGACTGTACACACAAAGATACACTGAATAAAGTTTTTGCATACACACACATTAACAAACTATAGGATAATGTATATTGACATGATAGTGAAACTAACATAAGACGTATCCTTTCTACTGTACATTCCTCACCACATCAATTGCAATTCCCAGCCCTCTACCAGGACCCCTCTCCTACCCTACTCTAACTGCTCTAAATTAGATGTTGATGCATTTCTTGACACATATACTGCATCTTTTATATTGTTCATACAGCACTTTTCATCTATAAATTTTTCTTTTCCATTATAAGCTGGTAGTATTCCCATCTGCTGACCATTAAGAAATAGAAGGTGTACAAAAGAACATTGATAGTCCTATGGGTAAAAAAATAGAAAATTTTGCAATTACATGAATATAAACTTAAAACCATAATCAACTTTTGCTTCAAGGCCCCATTTCCCTTCTTTCAAAGGATTAACCTTGGGACAGAAATAGGGATACTGGATAAAAGGAAATAGGAAAGAGAAAGTGAATGCCTGAGGAGGATTGGCATGTGAACAACCAAATAGGGGAGAAGCAGTGTGGTTTAAATATAATGCACACTGAACAGGTAATGTATGTGCACATGGGATCTGGTAAGGAAGCTGAAGGATGTAGCGAGTTGGAATGGAGATAGTTGGATGTGAGATGAGGGCCAGGTGCAAGAGAAATCAATACTAGCCTACCAGCACTGTTGACGATGACTGATACTATGACTACAATCAACCTTCAGTCATCATCATTGCTCAATCAATTATATTCTTGCATGTGGCTCTAATTACAGAAGGTGAGGCAAAGAATGATTTGCAAATATGACCAAAGAATGTCAGAAACTGATACTGAGGGTAAGAGAGGGGTCTGACCTGTGCCCTGGTAGGTATGGTGTGTGGACTGGCCTGGGTAGGACAGCAACATGCCCGGAGGTAAGCGTCCTGCCAACATTCCTGTCAACCATGCCATACACACGTACACAACACAACAACAACAACAACACATGCAGGGCTATGGATGACATCACACACAGCACATTTCCCCCAAATTTTTGCTTATTAGTGCCATACATTACATCAATATCAATATCCATATATGCAGCTAGTACATGAAATGGTTTCATCTGAATTTGAACTTGAAACATTGACTTTTAAACAATATTTATAGATAAGATCCATCTACCAAAATCCTTGACACTCACTGAATTTTTCTCTCCTTGTTTCACATAAAAAAAAAACTTTGCCTTTTCTTAACAAGCCTATGAATGAGAGGCACTGATTATGAAGTATGGCCAGGGGAAATATGTCAAAAGGTATCTAATACAACTGAGGGTTTATATCTAAGTAAACATTAAAATAAACATTATGTATATACTGTACAGGCTGTCTGAGAAGGAACCATCATATCTTCAGTAGATGACAAGCAAAGATACTGCCAGACAAATAAGTTCTACAAATGCGCTTCCAGTTTACAACAGTTAATGCATTACTGTACATTAAATCAAACATTTATGGGTAGGAGGGGAAGACATGTCCCGTTGCTCATTTTCATTTATGTGCTTGTAATTAAATACTGTAAATGTACTGGGAATTGTTGCAACCTGAACATACCTTCATAGTCTGTATTAATCCAAGAACACTTTTCTTTATCAAGTAATAAAGTTATGATGGTTCTTTCTTAGATAGCCAGAACAAAAGTATTAACTGACCACTGAAATAAAACCCACACAGGCAGAGAAAAGGTATACTGCATTACCAAACCCCTTTGGTGGATAATATCACCATCATCAGTAGCAATATCCATCAAAACTGTCTGGTAACACACCTTTTGTCTGTTAAAGTGATTTCAACAATTTTTAACTAACTACAGTATCGTTCAAGGAACATATCCAAATAAATTATCATGTTTTGTGGTGGAGGAGCTGGGAGGGAGGGCTCTTAATTATGCAAATAACTTCAAAAGGTTACTACACTCCCTGTGCCACCACTTGCCAAGATATATTAGATTTATCTGAGTAACAGAGCATTTTTCTATCAACTAAATGGAAAATTTGTGATTTTACGCTCCAAGTATATGCATGCATTTGTCCAAGAGACAGTGCCATACATTCATAGAAACATACACTATGACTATTACATATTCTTATGACAGCAGGAAGTAAAAGGGGCACATGAACTTCCTGAGCCAATTAAAAACAGTCAATCTGGCAAGGGATTGAGTCTCAGGTCAGTCAATTAAGTTTTTTTAACAATAATCCTAATTTCAGCAACTACAAGTACAGTATCACTGACAAAACACTGAGTCTGGTTAACTGATTAAAATGTCACCATTACACCAGGCATAACCATGACATCAAACTTGAACATTAAGAACAATGAACAAGTATGAATAACAAAACGGAAGACATATTAACAAAATAGTAACCTATATACTGTTGTCTTTCCACACTAAGGTGACCCAAGAACCTTTCCTTTCTTGTTGCATAGTTACTAGGTGTATGTTATGAACTAATCAGCTGATATCCTTAATGCAAAGCATCCGACAACTTGAAACTAACACTGAAAACAGGAATCCCTTGGTTCCAACCATCCGTCACCTCTTGACTATTAGTTCCCATAATTCTCACTCTATTTACTTCCTAACACTCTCACTTATCAACTCATGGGCCTATACCGGTACAGATATTACTGTCCAACTTTCTAGGAGTAGATTTGTCAGCATACTGTTACAAAGAAAATTATTCTAATATTATGTGAAACTTCAGACATGTGCAAGTTTGCATGATTTCAGCAATATCCTCAGTGATAACTGATTCTGAGCATACCAAGTGATAAACCGTATAGTTATATAGGATTGGGAAGGAAATAATGTAAATCATGGTAATATTTCTGCATACCCAATATGCAGCAACCTTTCATTCATCAATACAGTGACACATACTTCATAATTTTCCCCACAAGCTACTCCCTCCGACTTAATCATCATTCTAGATGGAGAATAGTAAAAACAAAAACAGCTTCTGGAAAAAAAAAAAAAAAAAAAAAAAAAAAAAAATGAAAGCTTCATTTATCCATTTACATTCTCATTTTGTCCTCACTCACACTCTAGATGCCATACAAATATTGCAAGACATAATTAACAGTACACCTCAAATACAGTTACACAGTATCCACACACGAGATGCAATCCAGTACTCATCATTGAAATTTATTACACCAATTCAAGGGCAGAAAGAAACACAAATAATAAATGACCTAAGAGTGACAGACTTTAAACTGGTTCCATTTATACTTACTGGTATATTACATTACTTTTATTTCATAAACACAGAAAAGATATAAAAAATAAACTGGTGAAATTACGCCTGCTCACTCACTTTGTTTCTTACACATCTTTGTGATTGTCTACAGCATAAAACTCCCACCTCACCTCAATCAAAAATATGTACCTAAGGATATCAATTAGGAAAATATCACATGTATATTGTAGCTGGTGTATATTTGCCTAGTAAAAAAAAATATATATATATATAACTATATGCATTCCACAAAACACACTACATTTATACAGAGAGATATTTTTACTACTACGGTAGGCCCTCAATATAAGATGATTAATTTTCCCTTTAACACAGGCTCAGTAAATCAATTAGTTTGTATGATAATGAATAACAGAGGCCTGGGAAAATATTTGGTGGTGTTCAATGAGGGACTGTGTGTTAAATGAAGAACTGGATAGTGACGTGTATAAATAAGGTGTGGTCATCTAGTGGGACAAAAGAGAAGCTACCAACATCACCACGAAGCTCCACTGTCTTATCTAGTGCGACACCCAACAATCTCGGGGCCTCGCAAGAGTCACGGACTGCTGACACCCTACAGTCCCAAAGTTGTGGTATATATATACATTAAAAAGAAGTATTTATTCACTGTATATCGAGGGTCTACTGTATGCCAACATCAAACCAATAGTGAATTTTCCCAAGTATGCTGCAACTGTAGTTATGAGGGGTACAATAAAATGTGGTGTGCAAGGATATGTGCAAGGCTGTTTGTCATGAAATGAGAATGAAAATGTTTTATGGTGAATTAGAAGGATATATTCTGAGAGGGGTGGGTGTTGGTTACCATAAATATGTTTTACTATAGATCTCAAGACTGCAAAACACATGAAAAGAAATATGGTTCATAAAAAACACTGTCTACTTTATATCTTAATAAAGTTGCATGTGAGGCATACAACTTCATCCCACCTTCAAAATATTATATCCACAAAATAGTAAGAAGTTAGCAGGGATAGGAGCTGTTGTCAAATTGGAGGCTACAGATTTTTCCAAACTGTATGATAAAACTTATTACATACCGTATACAAAGGTAATCTGTTTTTGATGGAGTTAAGAGCAATCAGTAACTCCAATTCACCAATAAAACAGAAAACCTATACTAAGATAGTCTGTTTCTTGGTACAGTGTGGAGGAATTAGTTTTCTCCAAGTTGCTGACAAGAACTTAATTAACCCTGTTTAAGGGAGAAAGACTGACTGACTATCTTTGGCTTAGACTCACCCTGAATAGAGTGTGGAGAGCCTGAGGTAGGGTAGCCTGATCCACCGGTGCCTGATCCCCCGTTGCTCACTAGGGAATGACGACTTGATGCAACAAAGTTCCTGTTGAAGACAGTTATTTTGTAAACTAAATCAATGCATTCTATCTAGTTTGTAAAATAATACTATTAATAAGTTATGTTTTAAAACAATAAATGCAGCATAGTTCCTCCACTTCTCACATAACAAAAAAAAAAAAGCCCTTTGAAATAAACCTTATTCATATATACACCCCCTTTCCTTAAAATTAAACATATTTTCAACTCTCTGCCACCAGTTTCAACACTCCATAATAATGACACTTTATAGCATCTTTTGGAAACCACAAATATAAATTATTAATGCAATGATTAGTTATCCTCAATACTGTAAACAGATAAAAAAAATGGAAGAGGATTTTCTTAACATGGGAGCATGTATGACGGTGTGCAAACTGAAATGCATACAGTATACCATATGTAGGTGTTAACTAGCACAGTTTAGACCCACCTGGAACGGTCATGGTGTTGGATTATGCGTCCGGTGTTCTTTAGGATGTGAATTTCCCTCACATGCCTCACCAACCTCGTTACCACAGGAAATGGTGCCAAGGAACTCTTCTTGTGCCGTGAACATCCACGCCAACCACATTCAAAGACTGGGAAAGAATATTTATTTAGGTACCTGAAGTAGAAGTTGTGGTAGTCATATTCACAGTAATAGTTATAGTTGCAACAGTAGTAACTTTACCTACTTTACTCAAAGAAAATAATGTAATGAGATTAAACCTACCTTGTGTAACCTTGTGGACATGGCCGGTTGGCTCAAGGATTAGGTGGTCACTGAGGTCAGCGAGGTCTTCAAACATGTGGTCACAGGTCTCCCATAGACACTCAAACACCACGTCTGGGTTGTTGGGCAGAGGCAGGTCTGCAGTCGGATTGGGCTGCAACCCATAGTGGTTTAAACGATTGTACAGTCATGGATAATAATTTTGAGACACACAGCAGGCCACTCAAGTAAACAACTGACAAATTTCATTAAAGCAGACATGTCTTAACAGTATATTAGAGGGCTGCCAATTTCTCTAACTGCCAGGAAACAGACCATCTCCATATACTCCTAAGTGTATGGGGGCTTTATTATGTAGGGTAGTTTGGAGGAATTTACCCACAACACATAACTCTATATCGAGGTATTGACTTCCAAGGATTTCCACATTTTTTTTCTCAAACTCTTTATAAATATTGGCTATGTACAAATGGCTTCACATCAAAATGGGTTTATATTATTCAATAATAATGTTTATTATATATTCAATTTCCCATCCCAGATCTGGAGCCCCCATATCTTAAACCATGATGATTAATATCACTAACCTGTGGTGCCTGGGGTGAGTCTGGGCCACCACCACTCATAGCTTTCTCAGCAGTCTCTATGTTCATCTGGTGAGCACGGTCCTCGTAGCTCTTTCTGTCAGTCTCAGTCAGTCGCTTCCACTCGATGCCCACCAACCGAGATATCTCCCCAAAATTGGCACTGGGGTTCCTCACAGAAATGCTCTTGCGAATTTCAGCAGCAAACAAGATGTAGCCAGTCATCTGCTTCTTCCCAGTCATTTGGTGGAACTGTTTCTGTTTTAGTGAAGAATATGAGAAAAATAAAGACAAAATTTAAACAAAAATACAGTATATACCAGGAAATAAAGTAGCATAGCAATCAACTAGAGAAAATAATGTCACTTTCATTCACTTTCAAATACATGCAACGGTCTAGGACAAGTGACCTTAATAGCCATTTCACCTGGTTGATTGATATGCCACTCCAGTATAGAGTGTAGTAGGTCTTATACATAGGCTGGTGGTGAGAGAGGCTACCATGGACAATGAGTGAGTCAGCTGGGTGGACCTGCAATGTTCCTATGTGACTAAAGACTTAGTGGGGTATGATGCTGTTGGCAAAATGATGGAGGTTATTGAGTTATCCAATGCTGTGCTATATGATTGATAACCTAATCTGTTTCTTGGCACAGTTCAGAGAATTGAGTAGCTCCCATTATGCAAACATCATTTTCCCTGAAAAAATCTACATCCTTACTAAAGCTCCTCACAGGAGTGGTGAGTGACAATCATGGTAACTCTCATCATAACATACACTTTTGTTCCTATGATTCCTGAACAACCATCTAAAGCAGGCCCTCAAAATAATATAATCATATGAAACACATTTCATTTCACACAGGGTCATTACAAGACACATTTCACATTTGAAAACATCCAGGAGTCTTCCATGAAGACTTGAGTAAAAAATGCAGTGGCTGACACAAGTATAATTTTGTTATATTGAGAATCTACTGGACTGTGTGTGGATGAGTCTTGATATCATTACCAATAATTTTATTACACGACACAGAGTCAACTTCTCACATTGCTTTTCTGTGGCAAAATATGGATTTATGAATAAGAAAGCAATATTTTTTCTCTTTAGCTTTCAAATAACAAAGTATTTTTTTTATGTACCTTATAAGGCTTCTCCCCATGCAAAAATAAAAAGCAATATATTATTCCTCCTCAACAACTCAAATTTCATTTGCTTCTATCAGGTAAGGTTGAACGTTATAAGTTTCATATAAGTTAATTTATATGAACTAAGATACTTTACCTCAAAACAGTAACACCAACAATACAAACCCCTGTGGGAGCCTTCTTAGTGGACTTGGGGGTGCCAGCTATGATGCCAGAATCGACTGAGGCAACTGAGGGAGGGGGTCCATCCATGGAGTCCTCATAATCCATGTCCATCCGTGGGGTGAGTGGCGACGACTCCTTGAGTGGATTATTAGGGCTATAACTTAGAGCAATTAATTACTGTGGCTATCTCATACTAATATAACTTAGGGCCATGTGCAGGTGGTGTCAAATTCATAATTTTTCATGCATATGGTCCCCTAGGTGGGTGAAATAATAATAACTTCACTGAGGCTCGTGCAGACGATGAATTTAGCAATGCTGTATGAAGATTACTGTGAAATATGGAGGAAACAGTCATTATTAAAACCTATTTATAGAAATGGACAATAGAGATGAATTTATAGATAAGGAATATATACCATTTAGCAATATCATGTTATAAAGGAAAATCAATGGGTTTCAAATCAGTTAAAATTGTTCAAGATAAAGGGTTAAGTACATGGTATATTCTAAAGTAACCAGGAATTGGGTGATTATGATCGTAATGACGCTATGCTTGCCAATACATTAAAATGAGTGAGTGCCATGATGCTGCTTCTGAAATATATGAAGGTATTTTCTTGTCTTGTGTTGGAAGTCTTTAACAAATGGTGACATAATAGTGAACCAAGGTAATCAGTAATAAACTACAGTATATCTGTTTCATTTAACTTCACTATTTTCAGCCCAAGTTACAACAAATTATGAGTAACATTTTCCAATACTGTATTGTTCATTATCTGTGAGTGTTATTTTGACACTTGATTCCCACCTGAAGACAAAATTTCTTAAGTATTAACCACATTGCTACTTCAGACCACTTCAACTGCTTTATGTCTGTTCTCAGGTAAAAAAATAAAAATAAATAAAAGAGTATATAAGGCTAATCATGCCTAATGATGCTGAAACCGAGAAGCATATGTATCATATACGGTAAATTATATACAGTTCCTGTATATTCCTTATATACATATATATATAGAAAACTTTCTGTTAGTATGAAGTAACAAACAATTATAAGGCAACATGCATTTTGCAAAACTTACATATAATATATATAATAATTCATTAAGACACTTATCAGATTACATAATTTTCCTAAGGTAGCACATAGTATAAAATGATCAGCCATATTTCACATTCTATATCATCAATTGATAACCTTAAAAAAGAATATATCCCTATATTCCAAGCTAGTGAGAGAGTCGACTTACATAGTTGAGGGCCTGCTTCTTCACGCCAGAGAGTGTGGGGTCAGACTGAAAGGACAGCAGGGGTCACACTCCCATCTCAGGTAAGGGTGGGGGTATAAGGGTGCACAAGGCAGTGGATACTGGTAGCAGGTTACATGAATGGCATTCAAACTAGAATAAAGGTCAGACTGCTCAAAACATCCAATAGCCATGGAAGCTTTATGTTCAAACTCCCAAAAATTAGCTAAAAATGGAGAAAAATTCATCAGCTAGGCACGGACAACGGTTGGTACTGTTGCTCCATGTAGGTTATATTAAGTCATAGTACCTGTCATCATTATCCTTATTATCATCATCACCATTCTCACCTACCGAGAAGTCCCTTTTGGTTCTTCAACAATCTCTTCTTTCCTTCATATTTTTGTGTTTGCTGTCCCTCCTATTTCCTCCTCTCTTCCTGTGGCTATGTCAGTATCTTACCTCCAACCTTATTAATGAAAGCCTGGGGCCCAGTAGGCTGTGGCTAAATAGTTCTTTCATTCATCATCATTGCTTTGTCTAAGATATCGCCCATCACTTATTTTGCGTATGACTCGTGCTCCCATATAAAGATCTCAGCCACCACCGACACACTTATGACTAATTGTATTTTGATTAATTTCCTCTACAGTTTGAGTGAACTTTAAGCTATTGGATGTCTTAAGCAGTACCTATTCAAGTATTTGCCAAGGTATAAACTATGAAATTATAAAAGCCAATACATATTATACTGCATAAAAGGAAAGATTCATGTCCGTAACTATCTGCATATGCAAAGTCATAAAATAGAAGCTGACTATTTATAAATTTTGAAACTCTATATACCACAATATGGAATTAAGGTTGCAGCATGCTTCTACAAACTTTCTAGAACAGAACTGACTAAAAACATAAATATAAATCATAGCAATAATGAATTATTATGGCACAGTATTTCATATGGTAATAACATCATAAAATCATAAAAATAGTCTTCGTCAGAAATTTAATACTCAACTATCTATGACAAAGCCTAAATACTCACATTCTAAGCATATGTCATTTTTCAAGTGCATTCCCACACTGTAAAATCTTAACAATTGCACAAACATTCTGTTCAACACATTCTAAAAGCTCTTCAGTCAATATGCTAATATCACAAACATAACGGCACATAAAATCATTGGACTATCATACATACTGTACTACCATGCAACAAAGTAGTAGACATACATGACTTTGACATACAGTCACACACAATTATAAGTAACTAACTATCAACTTGAGTATGGGAGAAGATTATGGGACTAACTGACATATATTAAGGACTCTGTGATCATGTACAAGAATTGGCGGCTTCTGATTCCTCCTGACTATGCCACGAAACAAGCTCCTTCAATATCAGTGGTGTTTCGTGGCAATATTTGAAGGACTCGTTTACCTCCAAATTTCCAATTACAACACGGTCCCCTTAAACTGCCAATATTTTCACTTAGTTACTCTCCTCCACTTTCTGGGTGAAATATTTAAGAACTTACAAAATATTCGATGAGAAGCGAGACAAGAACTACATTGAAAAATCCTTCCCAAAGCACATGTAAAAAAAGGCTTACCACCTATGTGCATTATACTTTAGTACCATCTTAGAAAGTATGAAAAAGAGTAAAGCACATTAAACAAGAACCTTCAGGTGAGGATGTTTGTTTTGTTTTTTTTCCAAAGGAGGCAGCTTTTAATTTTAAGAGAAATCTTAGAGATGTTTACTAAAAACAATCCTCACTCTTGACATACATCCACAAAATACTTGCCATCCATCCAAACTCAACTTGCCCAATACACTACCTACCCTCTCCATTCCAACTTTCCTAAGCATAATACTTATCACAATTGTTTTCCTCCTTTACCAAAGCACCTATGATGTTTACCAAGCTCAGTCCAAAATATTTTCTAATAATTCCTTGCATTAACTTATGATCTTGGCTCCATTAAAAGTACGGAATAAGCGAAATTGACACCCTAGATAATAGATATTCACAACTGGTTACTATGTTATCTAATCAAAACTATCAAAACTTTAGGAAACATCAGTACCTTTCCATTACTGTATATAGTAGCAAAACTTTTCCAATCTTCTAGCATAAAGCCCTGCATAGAAGAACAAAAAAAACATGAATAATGGGGAGACACTGAACAACACTGCTATTTCATTTATAATTTTAAATATTGAAGACATTGCATTTGCATAGCTGATAAAAAAGGATAATCCTACTGTTCTCTATACACATCCAACACAAAGTACATAAATATTTACATATATTGGTAACATGATACTCAGCACTATTACTTGCAATGGATGACTACAGCCAAACTGAAAAACAAATGTTGAGGAAAACCCCGTACTGATAAATTTAGCTTTTGCTCTTTCAGGTCAGTGGTAAATGAAGTGTCATCAATATGGCTCCTCCTCAAATTATGCTTTTCTCTTCTTTGGTCCTCAGCTGCAACAACACAAACACAAGTCTTTCTGATCTACTTATAGAGAGCAGTAAAGCTACCCATTCCAGTTAAGTGTTTGAGGTCATACCTTGTGCTGCAGAGTGATGGTCTTTTTGAAGTGGTAGAGTTCATCGAGAGTGACCTGAGGAGAGAGCTTGAACTTGCGAAGAGAACTCTGCAGGGAGCTGACACGTTGATTCATCTCATCCAGGAAGCTCTCGCAGGCAAACACATCTTTCTCTGGGATCTCTGTTGGCCTCACTGCAATAGGAGAAGCATTGCTGGCATCAACACTTGGTATATGTTATGATATCTATCATCACATTATATATAAAGTGACTTGATCATAATCAGGTTATGAAAAGACACATATATATCAACAATCTTATCATCAAGTCCCCATTTCCTTTCCATCAAGGGATATGAGAACACTGACTAAAAATAAAAAAAGCAAGATTCATTACAATGAGAAGAATGGAGTGCTCAGAGAAATGGGGTACACTCACACTCAGCCCCCTACTTGTCACTCAGCATTAACTCACTCTGGGTATAATCTCTGGGCTCCAAAATTGCACAACGGCCTGTGATATCAGACATGGGCAGAGTTTCCATTCCAGAGGTGAGGTACACTTCCTGCCGGTAGCCATGCTGTTGTATGCGCTGCTGCTGCTGTTGTAGTTCTGAATGGGGAAGGTTCACCCCGGCCGCATTCTTGTATATAGAACCAAGGAAATTGGCCGATCCCCTTGGAAAATAGGAAAGAAATTCATGACATAATTAGAAAAGAAGCTTGCTTTAGAGATCATTATTGTTATCTTACTTATTGTCAGTATCAGTGTCATTTACTTAGAAATCTATACTTCTGACACCTCATTCCCACCAGGAACTCTTCCCTACTCCATGGGAGTGGTTTCAGCAAAAATCTCTGAGTTTTTCCTGTTCCCCACTTGGTAAGATGGAGACTCCTTTCAGTCCAGTCAATATCATCATCATTGTACAATTACTGCACATTCATACAGAAAAGTATCTAGTAGGTTTATCAAAATTTAGCAGCCAACACTCTTTACTATTATCTCTATTCATACTGCAAGTAATATCATTGGTAACAGCTGTGGAGTGGAGTTGAAAAATCACACCACTGGTACCTTAGATGGCAGGTGATCTAGTCTTCATTTGCAAACTTTAAGTGTCGATCTTTATGAAAAACAGCAAATAGATTGCCAAATTAACCAAATCACAACAGATTATTTCCTTGTTAATTAATCAATTGGGTAATATGAACAGAGTACAGCTGAGGATGCTTTTCAGGTCACAAAAATAATATTGGCAGAGAGCAATTGGGAACCATTCCACATGACTGTACACAAGAGAACACACAGAGACAATTAGACATTAACGGCAGACATCCACTTACTCAGGGGTGACCCATAGTTGACACAGCTGCCGTATACACCTTTTGCCACACTCCAGCCCCTTAACGTAGACAAAATCTCCCAGCTTGACCGTTCCTGATGAGATGTTATACTGCTCATAGTATGTGTATCCAGGCATCAGTCCGTCTGTATGCGCCTTCAATACATTCTGAAAGAGAAACAAAAAACAAGATGGAGATAAAAAGTAAACATGGTGAATAGAAAATAAAGAGAGATAGAAAATTAAATGGAAAACTACCTAGGGTAACAAAATATATAGGGGGTAATATAGAGGCTTCATGAAGATAATAAAACAGGTTAATAAATGTCTACAATGAAATTAAATGAATCTGCAATAAAAATAGACTGTACAATAATATAAGTTAACCTTTGTAAACTTCTAATCTGAACACAAATGTAGAATACAAAAGGTCACACACAAACTACAGGATAACAGATTACTGGTAAGAATGAGTGTAAATATAAAGCAATAGAATGTAGACACCTGGTCATGTCTTCAAACTGTACCCAAAGAGGGAACAGATAAATATACTCAAAGAAAAAAAAAAAAGCTTTGTATACAAAATCAAGAGATATTCAGTGATAGTCCTCATAACCCTTGCATTAATACTGTGCAGCAGCTGAAGAAGGAATTTGTGTCCAGGGTTTGGTTCCAGGGACATGCTTAACTGTCATACCTGGCCTGAATGTGAGTGGAGAATTGTAAGGATTAAAATGTACAGTAAACACATTTCATAAGTCCAGTAATAGCAAACAGTTACCATATATAGACAACAAAAGACACTGCATAGAAAAAGTATAAAAACATTTAAAATTGCTCTAAAATAGCAAGCAACAGACAATATAAACCCACATTGAGCTGTTGATACTACATTCCAAGATAATCTCATTAAAAATCCATCAACCCTAAGGAATCAGATTTGCACCAAATTTTGTGGAGTGTTCACTACCTTCTTTAGGTATTGTACAGGGAAAAGTTGAGGTATGTTTGAATTCTAAACAAAGTAAACCTGGTAGCACTAACACTCACGGGGAGAGTACGACGGGTGGCCTTGGTCTCCTCCTCCAGCACAGCCAGCTCTTCCATGTGGCGTTCTATCCGCTCCTTAAACACGGAGTCAACGCGTTTCATCTCCAACGTTTCCTCCCGCTCCAACAGCTGCACCCGGTCTCCCACGTTGAAGGGGAAGGACTGTGTGTGTGTGCATGTGGTGGAAATTGAGATATAACTGGTGAGTAACACCAATTTTGATAATGTTTTATTGCGTGCGTACGTGTGTGTGTGTGTGAATGAATAGAATGGGACTTCATATCTTCTCTGTATTTCAATGTGTCATTTCCCTCACTAGCAAGTGGCTCTCAATAAAAAAATGGTACAAGAGGACACCTTACTTCTGCAGTGTTAACTTTTTATGCTACCATCTTTACACCATATCATTTTCACTTTTACACTTATATAACATAACCTTGCACACATACATACACCCATCCTTGCTCATATCCCCATACCTTATATTATTTCCTCATCACTACACCATTACCACCATCATGGAGTGTTGTGTTCATCTTTTGAGTGAGTAATATTTCTAAGACTAATTTATCTTTTTACATAATGAAATGCTAAATTTAAAACTCCTTAAAATATTGTTCAGTATTTGGAAACTGTATTCTGATTAACACAAGATACTTTTACAAACAAGTGTGTTGCGAATGACAAGCAATGTAAATCTATATTTCTAACTTAAAGCTTTGACAACAGACTGTAAAATTCTTTCTATTTTCCCACAATATCCTTCCAAACATTTTTCACAAATTTCTTTCGCCCTTAACACTTTTCAAGACATTCAACTCATTCATATTGTCCCTTTCACAACTTGAATAGTAATCATGTCTCACTCTATACAAATTTTAGTGCAAGAAAAGAAAAAGAGGCATGTAATGAAGCTTATATAATCAACCTGGCAGATACTATTATAGATAGAACCAAGCAGACACAAATACATTATTAACTTCCACAATCACACAATCAAGCAGACACTAACATAAACAACTCAGACCCACACAAACATGAATGTACCACACACAACCCAGCTCACATAATAATGAGCAACTCACAAACCCCAAATGCTACTTACTAACCCACCTTGATTTTCTTAAAGAAGCGGTTGCGACTATTGTATCGTGACTCACAGACGTAAACATCCTTCTCGTCGATGTCAGCAGGCTTCATCTTGACATAATCCAATAATGGCAGGACACAGCACTTCCCAATCACCTGAAGAGATAGTGGTAAAAAGGGATTGCAAGATTTTCTTTTACTTGCTGTAGGAGGACCATAATAGATATTAATGATACTGTACATACTATTGACCAAATTAAAAGTAGCTAACAGTTCACAAACCTGAATGGCTATTTAACAATATAGCATTTAATTGGTTCAAATACAATCTTCTTCAGTGGTTTTATCAGTTGGCACTGGTCCCCCTATATACCGGTATACTGTACAGGTACTCGAATATGTTCAATTAAATTATATAATCTGCATAGCTTTCATAACATCAGCAACATTTTACAGCTAACCAAGAGCAAAATACTCATAAAAGGAAAATAACTATAGACTGTAAGGAAATAATGACCTCTGTGAGTGGGTAAGCGTGATGCTGATCTGTCTTGAACACCTCGTGCTCAAAGAACTTGCGATTGGGCTGGTGGAAAGTCTCAGCAGGGCGGAAATATTTGCAGCCATACACCATCTGCTTCCCCTCACTGTTGGTCCAAAGCCGCTCTACGTGCAGGATCGGGTAATCACAGTTCTGAGGATGAAAATTTAACAACCATATATTAACTTCGTGCAGATTTAATTGATGATAATTTGATGGTAATAATAATAATAATAAATTTGCTTACTACTGTACAGAAATGCACAGTAGAATATTGCAGAAAAAAAAGGAAAGGGAGTATTTCCTGCCCTGTCATTATTGCTAAATCAGGTCAGTGGCACCTATTCTACATTACCAGGTTATGCAGATATTGCATGATTTCATTTGTAATGAGTCATCTTCTCAGATATCTTTTTTTCAACTGACCAACATACAATAATTTTGGCTCCTGTAGTCCGAGGTTTTGCTTTAAAACTAATTTTTCTGGTATATGTGAGCCTTAAAAGTTAAATTTATTAGTCTGCAAAAAATGGCTTGTTTAATGAATGAAGGGAACAAATTTTGTGGGTAAAAGAAAAAAGTGAAAGAGAAATACAAGGAGGAATACAATTATGCTAGTAACCTGGGTTGCCAGTATGAGAGGATGGAAGAGAAAAGGATGAGGAAAAGATTATAAGTGAGCGAGATGGAGGGAGAAGGGATGACAGAGACTTGGATGAAGGAAGGGACGGAAATAAATAGGATCTGTGTTTGGAAATACAGAGAAAAATGCAGTAATAGTTGTGGGATAAAAATTGTGAGGGAATACGTACGACATCAGGAGGGGAGAGGTAGACAAAATCTCCCACAAAGTACTGGACCTCATTGTGGCTGAGGCTGCTGTTGTTGGTACCATCAGTGGGTTGTGGTGGTGGCTGTAACACAAGAACTTATATAGTATTCAGTTTGGAGGATACAAACTGCTGGAGCAACTGGTCTTCAAAAAGAGACCTTTCTTATTCAGTGCATTAATAAATTATGGATGATGCCAAATGAAAACATTCAAGTGGCAAAATATCCTATACCATCTAATTAATCATGTAAAGGATATAGTCTCAACACCAGTCATATCATGGTATCAATTTTACATTTACTTTGAAAAAATGTCTATGCAATCAAATATACCGTAATACAGCTATTATTCCACGAACTGAGATTGATAACAATCAACCATGATTGGAAATTAGAATTACTCAGTTATATACTGACTAACATATGCATGCATTACCATCTCTCCCCTGTGGTGAATATGAAACCAAAACCACTGGATTATCAGGCCAGCAAACTAGCCACTCAGCATATTTATTTACACAGACACCATAATGCTAAACTTCCAGTCACTTCACTTTCCTACATTACACTTTGCAAATCCTGTAAAAATTTTAATAACTTCACATCTTACCTTTGAGTCTTCATCATCCGCATCTTGTTCAATAGTGCGCTGAGCCCTAATACTTTCCAGTTGAGCATTGAGTTCCACTTCAGTAAAGTCCAGTGCCTGACTCTTCAATACTGTACCTTGCTGACAAAGTTCATCTCTGGAATGATGATGAATATATGTCAATAAAACAGAATTATATCCAGAGCTACACTGCCTCATAAGTAAAAGTTACCAAAATAATTGATCCATCTGCATAAAAATTTGATGGAGTTAAATAATGCCTATTCCTAAGCCATCAGGTAGAATGAATTCATGGTTTCAATTCTTTATTTTGTTAAAAGTCTATTCCTGCAGTGGACTATAAAACTATAATGGATGGACTGATTCACAACACCTTTACTCTCAGAAACTTGTATACCCATCACGCACCTTAACTTCATGTACTCCGTCTGTAGTGCGATGGAATCAAGGAAGGTGCGAGAGTCGAGTTTGGAGCAGCGGCGAGCACGGTCAAAGATGGAAAATAGGTCCTCCTGGAAGTGGTCAAGGCGAGTGTACAGGCACTTGTCCAGCCGTCGCTTCATTATATCGAAGGAGAGAGCGCGTACCTTCTTTCCATCAACCTGTACATAAAGAGCAAAGTCAAAGTTGAAAGAATGAACCATAATACAGAATAAAGCACCAACAGAAAAAATTGAAATGGCGTAGGGAAGTGGCGTCCCCATCACCCACCATTATTGTGATTGTGTAGTCAAGTCTTGTATCCCCTACAATAAGAGACGGTATAGTAGATGCACTTGCTGAACAAGAGTGGGTGGTTTTATTATGAATATAATTCCTTTAAGGTACTGTAGTATATTAGGAGAAAAGTTATAAGGCAAAATACAAGCTTACCTCATCATAATCTGGAAGCTCCATGAAGGATTCAGCAGTGTACCTGCCATCCTCCTCCTCATGGTTGTATACACCAATAAAGAGACACATGAGCAGCTCCTGCACCAGTGTCCCAACATTCGGGACACCTTCATCTGCACTGGTCAGCTCAAGACGTTTCTGCCAAGGAAAGCAAAATACAGTATTACTTGAAAAATGTATGCTACTATAGAGCAATGTACAATTTCAAGACATTTGTTTTGAATCTGATAATTTACTCACCACACCACTATAAAAAATAAAAAGTATTGACCCCCTATAGTCTTGCTCGCTTAAATTTACGGGCTGTGGTGTGTCCCGCTATTTTGTACAATGTCGCCACGTTTCCCCAACTTGTGATGTGAAACGGAAGCTATTGATGTACAAGGCATCACAAATATAATAAATTCAGTTATATACAACATCCACTTGTGTATTTAGATGGATTAATCAACAGTAATCTTATTATGCATAAAACATTTATACAGTTACACAGAAACATGGCATAAATATTGTAGTGTTGCTAAAAGAAATTGTAGTAACTTTTAATGGAATTTAGAATAGTTTTCGGGTGGGTAATAATATCACAGTTATAGATATAACATAATAAGCTTGAAAAAGAAGAAATATGCCATTATCCAAAGTAAAAGAAATAATCAATATAATTTTTTTGAGTGGCGGCAATACTGACATAGCCAGACCCACACCTACACCCAGACCCCCCAGGTGTTGCTATAATTGTAGAATAAAATGATCACATTTACTGGCTTTTACCATAATTTCAAGGGTGAGGAATAATCACATTCATAATCTGTAAGCTATTATGTAGTACAAAATAATAGTCATTTGCCAATACCAAAGTAAAAGAAAAAAAAATCACTCGTGAGCGGCAACACTTCCACACCCAGTTGGTGGCCTTGACATAGGATAGCTTCCTGGCGGTGACCTCTTTTCAGTTTTCAATTTCTTTATGCCCTTTGCACAGACAGCATGGCAAAAAGTTCAACCCATTCCTTACATCTACACAGCCAGGCTAAAGAAATTGTCTTCAAATTAACAAATGAAAGCAGTTATAAATAAAAGAAACGAGAGAGAGAGAGAGAGAGAACGGTACTGAAAATTTGGCGGCAACACTGTAAAGAGGTGAAAGCCACACCACAGCCGTAAATTTAGGCGAGTTTGACTATAGTCCTACTGTATAGAGATTTAACCTTGGTCTATATGTAATAACCCATCAGATTTATATATTTCCCACATATATACAGAACACCTCTCTTTGTCTTGTATCACACTAGCTACCTCAAGAGAAAGTCGCTGAAGAGTGAGAGCATCCCGGTATATCTGGGAATCTGGCTCATTGTAGCTGCAAGCATTTTGATACATGAGGGTCAGGTCATTCATCACATCGTCGAGGTTGAGGTAAGTCCCACTCTTCCACCGTTGTGAAATCTTCTCTAGGTCAATGGGCTGCTTGATCACCTGTTGCAAAAGAACAAATTAACTAATTAATGCAGACTAATGACATAGTCCTTATTCTGACTAACAGCAGAGTAATACCGTAGTTGGTCGGGCACTCCAGAAACCACCTGCATGAAAGGAAATGTATAACTGTCAATCATCATTGACAACTATACAGCTGAGCCATAGCCTTCCTCAAGAACTCGGGGCTGTTCGGCCAGACAGCTTGAGGAACTTCAACAACAACAACAACTATACAGCTGATGCAAGTGCATAATCTGACAAAACCAATAGGAATGGTGGAAATTAACTCTAAAACAAAGGCTGACAATTGGTGCATTGTTTGACTAGCATCAGGTGAATTTGCTAGTTGAAACATGGCACACCTTTTGACATTATCTGCTGGAAAGAGAGTAAATCAACACCAAAATTCTGGTCGATGACTTAATAACTCTTCCTTGCAATAGGCATACATGATTTTCAATGGTAGTGACTCTGGATGTAGAAAAAATAAAACTATTTGATATTACCCATAATATATCAGTTAGTTATTTTACAAGAAAATTCCCCTTACTAAAGAATATTAAAGACTTATGGATAACAGATATGGGAAAGAGAGCTGTGGAAGAAGGCCTTTGAGATGAGTGACAGAAGGAAAGAGAGAAAGGTATGACTGCCAGTGATGATCCCACAGAAGGGAAAACTTGCATTTACTTATCTACAATTTTAACCTGTGAGGAAAACTAACCTCGTAGTAGTCAGGATACAAAGTCTTGGATGGAAGTTTGAGGAAGACTTCTGAGAGCTGACGTCCATCGGTGTCTCTAAATTCCCTGATGGCGGTATACAGATTTTTTATGTGCTTGGTGTTGGCAGCAGGGATGCGGGAGCTTGGGGTGCCTGGGATTATTGGGCGTTTGACAGTCTTCAAACCACAGATGCCACCTATTCCTACACTGCTTGCTATTCCTCCTCCAAGTTTGGGAGAGGAAGCAATGCCTACGTTATTCATGCTCCCACTGCCGCTATCACCCTGGTTCAACTCTCGGATCTTTTCATTCAATACCTGTAACACATAATTAAGGACACAGCTTTAACTGAGGCCATACTCCAGATACAAATAATTCTGATATTATGATTTTACTTCTAAGGTAAAATGCACTAAGTTAAGAAAGAAAATTAGGAAATTGGCTTATTTTCTCCACATTAAAAAATATATAGTATACATACAGGATGAATCAAGTCAGGGGCAGGAAAGAAGATTTGCCATGGCAGGCCAGGATAAACTAACAGCAAGCAGGCAGGTATGAAAAAGATACCTGGGAGGAGCTATATTCCTGTATAAGACAAATATGTCTGATGATCTGAAATGAAGAGTTCTGAGCTTAACCTTTAAATGCTCTAAGATTCAAAATGCTAACTGAGTAAGCTAAAAGCACTACAAAAATGTCACCTACTTTTTCAAGCGTGGTAGCATCTGTGTAGATAACTGAACTCTCCTCATTGTAGCGTTGGCAGTTGTGGAACATAAGCTTGAAATCTGCGATGAGTTCCTCCTCGCTGACGTACCTGTCTCCCTTGATCTTGCTCTCTATAGTCTCCATGTCTATCGGCTGAGAAATCACCTGTATAACATCAATACGTCCGGGAGCTTAATGGCAGGCGCTCGTGCATCACCAACAAAAGAAACCTTATGCTAATTTTTTTTTTCACTATGGCTCAAAATAAATTCTATTAAAACTCACACAACCCTTTTAGCACAGTGACTCCACCAAATTGATTTCGCTCAACATACATTCGTTTATAATATTACTACAAATCTGAAAGTTGCCAATAATTAAAAAATATAAAGATCCCTTTCAAATCCCCTTAAATATCCAAATCTATTCAACAGCCCATTACAGTATAGTTCTCAGCACGTACTTCATAATAATCTGGATAGTCTCTCTTCGCTGGCTTCTCTATGAATGCCACAATGGGCTGGCGTCCATCCTCAGTCATAAAATCCATGAGTGTCTTGAAGAGGATCTTTGCACGGCGTTTGAATGTGAGGGGACGTGAGGGGTGTGAGGAGCGTGCAGAGCGGCGGCGAGCTTGGCCCTGGGAGTCCTCATCCTCGCTGTAGCTGTCAGAGTCCTGCAAAGTGCATGAGGCAGATGCAACCAGGCAGAGATGCATTATCTAACCTAGTTTTCATTTATATGGTATAAAAAGGAATAAGTGTGTAAATACTGCTTAAATTGATTATGTTCAATTTTATATAAATTTTAAGTTGCGATACTTTGAGAGGGAGCCAAAACTTTCAATGGTCTGAAAGGAGCAATGAATGCGAGCGTGACAAGTTTCTTTAACTGTCCCTGCTTTCGTCTTTTTACATCCTCAAATCAAATCAATCTCTGAGGGAATCTATCCCTTATCTATTCCTGGTCCTAGAGCCTTCTACTCCTAAGGAGGGGACCGTATATGTACTAACCACTTTCAATGGATGGATTGGTCATTCTAATGACATCCATGCATCCTAGAAATTGCCATATTCATTATTGCAGGTCTGAATTAAATCCAAATACTCAATGAAAAAATTAATTAATTCTGATCATGTTTACAGCTGATAAGCATAAAAAAATGAAACTGAATTTTGGCTAACTTTAATATTCTTACCTCCTTCCAGCTTCTCTCTCCTCTCCTTACCCTTAGTTTCTTCCAATCTCTCTCATAACCTTACCCTCACCTCCTCATCAGCAGCAGTAATTTCATCAGCTTTAGCCTGAACATATCGCTGGAGTTTGACTGCATCACGGAATATACGAGAGTCTGGCCGATTGTACTGCTGTGCATTGTCAAACATCAAGTTAAAATCTTCTAGCATCTCCGAAATGAAGCGGTACTCCCCTTTCTGCAATACAATAAAGCAATTAGTTTAAGACAAGTGGTTAAAGTGCATTCTATGCGGCTCGGCCATACAGCCCACTGGAGTTTCAGAGGGTGCCATTCCTTCTCGCTAAGTTTATGTGCAGCTTACATGTCTCAAGTCCAGATCAAACTATAACATAATTTACAAAACTAACATTAAGAAAGATTGTAAACATACTGTACTGTACAGTGCATTAAGACTGTTGACATACATTATGTACAGAGATTTTCATATCTCTGACGACCACCCCCTACATAAGCATACAATATTGATTTAATTTAAAAGAATTATATCAAAATTAATTTTCAAATTAATATTATTTACTTGACACTACTGTACCAGATATCTGAATATTACCCAATAAACTTTCCAATGCATCTACTATATATCAGTTTTTGACGTATTTTCTCAAAGCAATTTAATCAAATTCCTATGGAATGATATTCTTCTGTACAGGGTAATAGTTACGGAAATTACAACATACCACAATTTTCTTGCGTATCTGTGACATAGAGATGGGGTTCTTGATTTCAACATAGTAATCAGCATGCCACCGTCTGTTAGGTAAGCGCTTGAATGGCTCCGCCAGCTGGTAGCTTGGTTCTGAAGGGATTACAAATATATAATTAGTATAAACCCTCAAAATTATACAGACTACTTTTGTATTTCCTGACCAATGCCAGATAATTTTTATCCAACAAAGGAAATCACTCCAGACATTCCATAGTTAAAAATAATTTCAACTAACACTTTGAGTTTTAAATCACAAACATAGAACAATCACAGATTGTATAAATTATACAGTACCAATCATTAACAAAAGTAGAGTCCATCTACCATCTAAAGTTAGTGTAACCACTTGGCCAACAATGTAATATTTGTTTGTTTGGTTTTCATCACCCCTACAGGACCATGGAGATTAAACCAATCTTGAATTTCACTGAGAACACAAACTAAGATTATTCTGACTTATAATGACAGTTGGAAATTACTTTTGTTGGCTCCAGATATATGTACACTGTCTTTCCTCTACATCCTTCGAACTCCATCAAACGTCAATTCATATAAAATAATTCTACACTATTACAGTATATGGATGTGAAAAATTAATGTAAAACAGTTATGAAACTCAAAAGGATTGCTGCTGAGGATTAATATCACAAAGTACATGTGGAGGATGGGGAACTGACCTAGTAAGAAATACTGAAACTATTAACAGGTGTGAAGAGAAAAGAATTTGAGCAAAGAATGGAAGAAAGAATTCTGAGGTGATATTGTTACTTGGAGAGATGATTAAGCTGCAGAGTGCAATACTTAAGAGACTAAAAAATCCAAAGAACAGATGGATAAACTCTGGTAAGGTTACAGTATAATCAAAACAAAAGTTATAGGGATACCCACCACCAGGTGAGGAGAGATTCTTAGCTGCTAAGAAGAGCTGCCACTGAGGGTTATCAGGGTCCACATCTTCATCACTCTCTTCATCATCATGTGTAGCTCCCAGGGGCATTTCTGTGCCACCGCTGTCTTCTTCAGGAAGGGGCAACTCTATTCCCTCCTCTAGCTCTGCCAGCAATGCTGACCACTGCCGGTTCGTCACACTACGCTTGCTCCTACATAAAAGAATGAATAAGGTGAAGTTTACTGTAGGTGGTCTTTTATGAAATCTAATTCTACAAAAGGATATTTATATGCTATATTTTATCATCTTTAATCTCTTTAGAAAGGTGTTCAAGTTATTTCTTACTTTTAATAAGTCACTTTACTGACCACCCTCTAATATACCCAGTAATATACACTCCAACTACAATTAAGAAAATAGCAGCATTTGTTACATACCTCAGTCTCACACTCTTTTTGGCATTTAGTATCTGGAGAAGGTCTGACTTTCGCATGTGCACCAATCTCTTGAGAATGCGTGCATCCTTGAAGATACGGGATCCAGGTTCATTGAAGGTACAAGCGTTGGTGAAGATGAGAGAGAAGTCCTCCTCCAGGTCCTCCACAGAACGGTACTGGCTCGTCTGTATCCGCTGACCTATCATCTTCAGGTCTATTGGGTTTGTGATCAGCTGATAGTAGTCAGGATATTTCTGAGGAGCCCGGGAAAGGAATAAGTATCACACCCTAATACTGTCACCAATGATAGACATCTATCTATCTATCTATCTATTGCCAGACACCTCAATCCCCTAAGGGGGTGGCCACAAATGAATCGCCTCCACACACCTCTGTATGCTTTCTTTTTTTCTTCAACTGCTTGTTTCACCTCCTCATTACACCATGCAGTTCCTTTCACTCCTCTCCCCTAATAATACAGTATACATCTTGGTATTGAATACATACAGAACCAAGAACCACAAGCAGATCTAAGATTTTTTCAGTAGGGCAAAGAAAACTTCCTAATTCTCAGCTAAGGAATCTTTCACTGCCAAGGACAGAAATAAGTATTAAAGCATAACCTGGGCACAGATCAGCATCATCAATATATTGTTCAGGAGTCCATACATGCGATAAAGAAAAAAAAGATTTGCATGGACAGTATATGTAACACATCATGGTGACTGTAGGCTATCGTGTAAAAGAGGAAAGTGTTCTTTTTTGGACGCAGTATGTTCATGGTCATTAGGGATGAGAGCATCTGATAATACACCAAGATACACCAAGAGAAAGAATCACCAAAACTCTCACCTGCTTAGAGGGAAGAAGTCTGAAGTCATATGAGTAGATTCGTCCTTCTGAATCCATTGCCGTTACAACTGCACCAAAAAGCTCTTCGACAGCATCCTCCATGGTCATAGGTGGACCATCCTCCTCCAGGATCATTGGAGCAGACATAGCAAGGGACTTTTTGGGATGTCGCTGCGGTGTGGGAGCAGGGGAGGTTAGTAACAGGTATCATAACAACCACATGTATTGGGGAAATTTTGAAAACCAGATACCATATAAGTTCAGTAAACATTGATCAGTCACCAGAATCTATAGTGTAGGACTTTAGTGAAAATCTAACACTTTCCCGAGCCTGGGTTTACCTGGCTAAGTTAGTTCAGTATTTGGCCTCTACACCCCTTAGTGGAGTAGTGATATGGCTGTACCTTTATCTTTTATCTTCTTCCTATGCTTATTATTTGAATAATAGTAATCTGTATCAGTTAATTTGTTTTTGTAGATTACTATAAATGTCCAAGGGTCAGAAGTCACACATTAACTTATCATATGTGACTAACCAATACTATTATGGACAATAACAGTCTACAAGAAGAAACCTAAGATACACACCAATATAAAGCTAGAGATGTATATAGCTTTATCTAAACATACTCTCAAATAAACCTAACTAATACTCATGGAGATCTAGGAACAAACAAAATTTACAGTACAATCCTCATTTGGCTACTTCATAATGACTTACTGCATACAACAATTAAGACTATCAGAAGACAAATGTTAAATATGCCGTAATGGCGCTTAACAGCAATGCTCATCTTTGTCATATTGGCTGTTGAACCTGAGGTGGCTTAGAATAACCTATCCTAGATATAAGGCCAGTGTGTCATCTAGGTTACCATAGTTACCTTTCCAAGGTGTAACCTAGGGCACTCATTTTATCAACCAATCCTGTAAGGGTGGATGGAGAGCTGAGTTCACTTTCGCCTGCTGCTCCTGCTGGGATTTGAACCCTTACAGTGCATGCCAACAATCTGCAGTCAGAAGGGCTGACCACTCTTCCATTATAACTAATAGATAGAACTGGTTAAAATTCATTGGGTATATACAAGTATAAGCCTTTGACCTTGACAAGACCAATCTTACAAGATGCACAGTTAGTTTAGCAGTTCTCTACTTTTAAATATGAATGAAATCCCTTGCTGTATGTATACAACACATTCATGCATAATTACTAATAATAGTGATACACATGTCAGTGACTATAAGCTCTATCACACACATTCAAAGTTAGGAATATTAGTTTTGGTGAAGACTTTAGAAAATAACATTAGCTTTGGTGGATACTTTAGTATACATATGGTACCTGGGGTGGAGAGAAGCCAAGACAGAGAGTATGATGGTGCTGTATATACGATAGTACATTACATGACACAAAACTCTTAAATACAATTAAATTAATATAGATCACCATACACAAACAAGATCCAGGTGTTTATTTAGCATATTATATGCAAGAAATGTTTTATGGAGGTTTATATAGTTCACAGGTTATTGCATTACATTTGTTGTTAAGGGACCCTGTGATGTAATCTGAAAATTGGTGATAAATGAATCCTTCAAATATTGCCACGAAACACCACCTATAGGGAAGGAGCTTCGTGGCATGGTCAGGAGAAATCAGAAGCCTCAAATTTTATACACGATCACAGGGTCCTTAAGTTAATGTTGAGTGAGTGAAGCAGTAAACTGAGGGAACTTGGACACAAACTAGAGATTCTTCCACCCTGGCCACCAAGAGGGAACAAGGTATTGGTGCTATAATTAAATAATTAATGTGAATTGGAAAGTTGTGTCTCAATGCTTATTTATTCTCTAAGAAGTGTATTGTGATTTTTGTGGAAGACTGGACAAACCTTCATAATGTAAAACTTTTGCTTAGAATATACCAAATAAACATCCAAAATGCCTATTCTTGCACAGCTTTTAAAGGACACCCTACGTACATATACACACACAAATTGTGACACTCAAGGCTTCTTTCGGTACTTTGTTAACTCAGTGACATCTCGGTATCATTTCCCATTTGACATCTTTCAGTGTACTCCTATTGATGTTCAGCCTAGTACAGTACAGTACGAGGAGGCTGAATACCTAAGGAAGTGATATGAACACTATCCCCAAGAATTGCAGCAATGTTATACGTCACTGGTTGTGTGAATGTAACAAACACACAAGCACATGCTTTGAATAACTGCAGGGGCATTCCCATGCTAGCTAGCCAGCAAATCAAGGCATCTCTTCCTCTAACCATCACCTTCATCCTGCTCTGTCACCCATCGAACTGGTGGGGCACAAGTAAATTCTATGAATTCATGTGCTTTTCCCTGAAATCTCCATCAAATAATATTTAACTTTTAGGTGCAGTTAAATGGTACAAAGAATTGTATCACATAAAACAATGTGATAAACCCCAAACGCCAGAAATACTTTAAAATTCCCTTCATATCTGTGACATGTGACAGCTGTGCCAATACAGTATTTTTTATGCTAAATATCATTTTCATACATCAAAATACTGATTAATTTTGTATCACATTCCATTAAAAAATGCAATTATTTTATCCTCAGAGGGTCTTCAAAATAGCTGCATCATCTTTTTCCAGGTAAGGGGTTACATAGTTACCACTAAATACACGATATCATAAAAATACTTCAGGCCTTCCAAGACACAACTGACTACACTACTTTATTGCCCTTGCCCACTCATTACTTTTCCCACTGATTAGTACTACATTTTATAAGTAGCATCAGTTAAAAGTTAAGACAGCTCCTTTGTTAATTGTGCAAGTTGTGTCTGGGAGGAGGGCCATATACAAGAACATCATTGGCTAAGGTATGATGATAATGATGATGATGATGTTGGCTCCTAGTACAGTCGTGTTTGTAGTGCCATCATACCAGTCATCATTATCGTCTAGCCAAGAAGTTATCTTTTATATGGCCCGGCCTCCAATCATGCAGCAAGCAGTATGTGAAGCGCAAGTTGAGACCATTGTGCTGACCCTCTTGTTGTGCCGCTCCTCGTCCTCCATCTGTTGTTGACGCATCTTCTCCTTGTTGATTTCGTCAGGTGCTCGTTCTTTGGCTTCCATGAATATGTCCCACATCTCACATGCATCCTTATATTCATCTGTTGACTGAAAACATGAGACAATGGATAAGTTGTGATAAATCTGACAACTATAGGCATGATATTTGTTGTCCCTTTCAGTCCCTGGAGATGCTCATTGATGAGTAAGGCAATTTAACATTTGACACAGCTTGCATGGGAAAGTGTTGTACCAAAGGATTGGAAACACTGCAACTGTAGAATGACACACAATTGTAGCCTACAAATTGCAGGGGATCTTGACTTACCTTAGCATAGTACAACTTGGCATTATCAACCAAAAGTTGCACATCATGACAGAACTCCTCCAACTCATTGTAAACATCTGTCTTGATTTTCTGTTGTATCTTTAACATGTCAATGGGCACCTTCACAACCTCATAATATTGTGGCTCAGTTTTTTTTCGTGGGACTCGTAGAAATGCCTCACATAAGTATGTCTCGTCATCTTTCTTCTTGTTGCGTAGTGCATCAAAGATGTACTGTATGGTATCCACCTGTCCAAAATAAAAAGAATATAAAAGGTTATCTTACTTGTAACACAATCTTTAGAGGAAAGTTTGCAAAATGAAACTGCAAAGCAAAAGTATCAAGTAAATTTTTGCAGTTTCTATATATGCTTTTATTTGATACTATTTACATTGAATTAGGATATGAATATATTGCACACATGATTCAACTTTTTTCCTGATAACAGCAGATTTTTCCTGTACAATCATTACAGTACATTACTCCCAAATTTGTCCAACCTATTCTACCCTTTGAAAAGAAATGACCAAATAGCATTTAAGCACTAACCAATGTTGTATCATTTCTCCGCCTCTTGGGCCGGCCTTCTGCCAGTGGTGTTGATGGTACACTGCTGCTACTGCTGTTGCTGTTACCATCCTCTCCATCTGGCCGCTTGCGCTTAGCCATACCACTTGATCTGAGGATACATCTTTAACTTAGCCAAGGACAATTAGAAGAACGCTTTTAATTCCACACTTTCTAATGACGTCCTTAATATTTGCTATTATAAATATTAGCCACTCTATTCATATGGTTCCCAAGGGTCTCTAATTTGCAAGATTCCCCTGAACATGAAACACGTACAGTAATATTAATGTTCAACTTCCAAAACTTAACTGATCATCCAATATCTATAACTCTGCCCTCAATAGTGATCAGTAAAGTTATCCAGTCTGGAAACTAATTGTATAATTTGAGCATAACAAGCATTTGCTAAGAGAAGTTTGACAATTTAACTTGTAAAATATATACTAGATGGACTTATTATCAGTATATTAGCAGTCAGCCAATTTTTTTTTCCTTTCTACATGAGGTATAGTATTCTACCATACCATACTTGTATTTCCTGTGCTTATATAGTATTAACCTTATAAGTAGGTTTAAAGTAACTATACTGCATTAATATTGTCAAGTTGGCTCGTACATTTTCTATAGATCATGAACCCAGGCTCATTTGATCCTGGTGTCAATACTTTTGAGAGCTAGAACTCTCGGCAAGAGAACACAGATATTAAAAAAGCCCCGATTCACTCACCTGGTTAGCTCCTTAATTCAGTTTAATGATAAAAACAAAATCAACAGTAATGCTACTACTGTAGATTGTATTGATCTTACTTGTTCCCTTGCTGCCCCGACATCTGGAAAAAAAAAAATTATTATTAGTCTTTTCCTTATTTTAACTTTTCTCTTGCCCAAAAAGAATAACATTATGCCAATTATACTGTACCAAAAATTCATAAAACCCACAATTCTAAATATAAATGGGCAATTGTAGCGTGGGGCTGTATCAATAATTTATCTTTTATCACGTTATCCACCTGAAGAATCATGTCGTGGAAGGGTTAGTACTGGACTGAGAAAGCATCCTAATTGTTGAAACTGAACATTGTTTTTTATATACCTGTAAGGTCCCCTCACACAGGCCACTTTTTAGTGGACAGTGGTTGCCACTGTTGCATGACGAGAAATGAAACCCATCTTTCTATGGAAGCCCACACATGAATAATTTTTTCATGCTGACAGATAAAAATTATGACCGGGTATATTTTATCCACCAGGCCAAGGTGGCTTGCCACGGGTGACCATTGAATTATGGCGCTGATAGATACCATTAATTCAAATGGCACCACGCACATGGGCCACTTGTCAGTGGTACCGGTAGTGTGGCAGATGATCTGGCATTGTTGATGGTTGTGTTGGGAATATACCCAGCTGGTTGTAGTTAGCCAATGGCTACAGGAACTATAGGTTAACGGTAATTCTTTCAATAAAAACCAAAATTATTGCTTATAATACATTCGTTCGGCCATACTTAGAGTACCGTACTGCGAGACCGTCTGGGACCCACACACTAACAATAACATCAATAAATTAGAGTCCATACAAAACAAAACTGCAAGATGGGCCAGATGTGATTACAGACACACTACATCAGTCACTTTGCTTAAACAAGACACAAAACTAGACCCATTGACAACTCGAAGACAGATACACAGATAACAGATGATATAAAAATCACAAACAAGTTAGTTGACATAGACAAAAACACATATCTACACCCTACAAGTATACGATCCATGTGACTAGAGGCAGCCACAACTTAAAATACCATACATACCAGACAAGCACTGATATATTTAGGCACTCATTCTTTCCCCGCAGCATCCAAGAGTGGAATCATCTCCCATCTCACGTAGTTAATAGCCCCACTCTTGACACGTTTAGAAATGGGATCACCAATCATTACCTCCCCAATCCTAATCCTCAACCCACAGTCCCTGACCCAATCCACCCTTATACTAACCCCCTTCCTAATCCTCCCCTGGATCCTTAAATACCCCACACATATTATGCTGACCATGAGCGGCCCTCTGCGGGACCCACAACTTGAACTTGAACTACTGTGAGTCTGTGGGGTCAACAACAACCATAACAACCACCACCCTTACATATATTATAATAACTTGCCTCTTCCAAAGATGTGACGAACAGACCAAGAGTCAAGTTAGTTAGAGAGGAGCTGCCATCACACGAACACCACACCTCCCTCAATTACACAAAAAACAATAATTCACTCGGGGTCCTCTTGGGTGCTATGGTAATCTTGAGGTCCTCTTGAGTGGACAGCACCTTAATTAATCCAACAAATATGTGTAATATATGTGTAAAAAGTGTTTCTTCTCCCGCCGCCACTGTTCGAAGCCGTCCCAGCCCCTCGAGGTTCCCTACACCAAACACGTCTTTTGACCTTTACATCTGTATTAATTCTTGGTTATTTTCATCACACCACTCACAGCTTTATCTACATAGAGCCCATGATTAGTTTGGTGTATAACAGGTGTTTAATTTGGGAGGTGTTTGTACTTTTCTATCCTCCTGCTTCTCTGTTGGGGTAAACCACAAACAATACTGCCTACCGGCCTAATGGTTCTATTTTACTTATACCTCAGTTATTTCTAATTATACCATTAATCAACACCAACACCTTCTATTGTGTCGTAATATCTTAGTTTTTATAGTTATTAGTGCCTTCGTATGAAAAAAATCCATGAAATACCGTAAATAACACCGGAAGAAACCTCTTAGATCAATATTGGGATATTTACTTTTTTTCTTGACCAGAAAAGTGAATTTTGTCCCGGATATAACATTGATTAAAAGTTAAATATGATAATTTCCATGAAGTATTGAAGTTAGTTTTAATACAATTACTAACTATGAGAGTAATACTCCAAATTTCAAACTTATTTAATTTAATCAATGTGTGTTGCTTTAGATCTTATATACCATCCTTCATTATTTAGTATGTAATTATATAAATAATTATACTAGGAATTATATTAACTAAAAATACATTGCACCTTTTTAAATAAAAATAAGGGGGGTACAAAATAATCTTGACAAGTAACTTTAGTTTATTCTAGTACAGACAACAACCTTTCATTAGCTGACTATTTTATAATTAAAAAGCAACATATAATAGTTTATATAATGTAAATGATGACTTTAGGAATTTCTACATTAAATTTGAAGTACTGCACAGACATCCAGTGTAATTATTAGTTAAAATAGAACATTACATAGGAAGGCTTGTAGACCATCCTGGGAAATTTAGAGGAGGCGGTGGTGGGCGGATGCCAGGCGGACGAGGACACTTCTATCATCTCGTTACTTTTTGACCCCAAACACCTTTATTATGGTGGGTATTATGGTGTCTGGAGGTCAGATGGATGTTTACTCTATTGTTTGAGGAGGGGAAAGGTGCCTCATGATGCTTAAATATGGCAGTAACGGTGAAATTAATAAGGGAAGGTTGATGCTTGAGAGGCTGACTCATTTATTGCTACAAGCATTACGGGATATAGTTATTATATTTTTTAAGGTTTCAGCTTGCATTTAAAGGGTAAAATATGAACTGAATAAACTCCTAGGGGGGTTTAATACTACGCTAGGTTTTGATATTTAGACATTAATTATTATATTCAGTAGTATTAGTATGGTTTTGATTCATTATGATCTATTTGTATTGGAATGCTCTAGATGCCGTAAGATTGTATTTTTTAGACTCCCTTTTAATTTTAAGACATTTTGAAGTGTGTTTTGATAATAATATAGATTTATTCATATATGTCCCGCATTTATATTTACTTTCACCAATGATGGAGAGGTTGGATGGTATTATTGAAACTTATTCTTCGACAAAAAGGCGTTTCATCACTAAATTCACATTGCAAAATAATAGGAACCGAGCAAGAAAGAGAATATTTGGTAATTATCTGTACCGGGTAAATATTGGGATTATCTGCGTCCTTGATTTTCACACTTTCTAGGAACCGAAATTGCCCGTTTCTTGTTCCTTTCTAATTTGGAGACTGTTTTACTTTGTGGAAATATGTAAAAAGCATGTATATAATTTGTTTGTATTTACCATTGTATGTATTTACTTATTTCCTCGAAGAAGTAGTTTAATAATGCCGTCTGTTATGTTTTTTACCTCCTTATATTATCTGTCAGTCTAGTCCGCCTTTTCTTTCTATTTCCTTCCTGCTTGCTGTCTCACCTCTCTTTCACCTATTTTCTGGTGCTAAATGACCTCGCTGTTGCGACGCCTAATATCAATCAATCGATCAATCTGTCTGTCTGTATTGGTACGTAAACTAGATACGGTAATTATTTCAAATGGTTAGGAACCGATCTTCACAAAATGTAATGGGCAGGTAGGATATGAGTCAAGAAAATTTTTAGCAGAAATAAGAAGTGTTTAGTAGAATGCTGGTGAAGGTACGAGGAAGAACGTCCCTCATAATATTGTTAAGAATGAGGGTGAATAATGGGTGACCATGACTATAGACTTTCACAAAATTTGTAATTACACAATTTGGTAACTTATACATTGATAGATTTAATAAGATAATTTAAAAAAAAATTCTATTGCATATAATGATGATAATTGAACTACTGTATACTCATTGGGTAAATTATATGAATTACCAGACCAACTCACTATTTCCTTACAATGGTTCAGAGAAAATGTTATTGTGCATAAGTAATAATGTTCTCATATGATTAATTCCATTATGTATTGCACATAGCTTACAGAAGTTAATGGGTGTGAGTCCTAGGTGTTTTAACCATTTTTTCTTCTCCATGGCAGATTCGATTCATTTTAATTCAGAACCGAGCGGGTAAGACACGCTTGGCCAAGTGGTATATGAACTTTGACGATGATGAAAAGCAAAAGCTGATTGAGGAGGTCCATGCAGTTGTCACAGTCCGTGATGCAAAACACACAAATTTTGTGGAGGTAAATATGATAAGGTGTTGGTAATCTTGCCAGTTTTAAAAATATCATACTGTATTTAAGATCTTGTTCTGTATGTCTTATCAAGGTGTGAACTGGAAATTAGATATATTGTAAATATATTTCTCTCTTTCCTTACTGGTACTGTAACTTGCTGGAGGTGGGTTTTGAAAGAAGATATTGTGCACTGGCATTCTTGATGCATTAATCCCATTGCATACTGGGAAGTTCTCTGTTAATCTGAGTACTATATATTGTCTGTCAGTACTTTATTAGAATAAGATGTATTCTTGTCCCACATGTCATATACATTCTTGGATGAAAGGTAACAATCCCTTTAGCTTGAGGATATAGCTTTAAAATTTTACACTTGTTAGCTCCACACAGTTTTACTCATCTTAGAGAAGTCCTCAGGTCAAATGGGTATATTAACTTATCTCAAGAAAGTCCTCTCAGATACATTGGGTATATGGTACTGTCTGTATTCATGTCGGGGAAAGCCTCAGCTCCAGTGGGTAGAAAAAGCACAACTTTAATACACACCAGCATTTTTTTTTTTTTTTTTTTTTTTTTTATTAATGAATTTGAAGACTACAGGCTGAAAGCCCACTTAATGTCCTCCTATTGTCAGAGAGTATTATTTATTGCAACATCAATTTTTTTAGTTCCCAGGAGTTCTCAGAAGTTGGAGTAACTCAGTATAGTAAAAAAAAATTACTAATAAGAATTTGCAAGAAACATTGACATAAATAATAAGCAGAATACCAGTCCTGTATTGGTATTTAGCTGCACAGGTCCTTTTGAAATTCAGAGTACAGTATAATATTTATTCAAATTGTTTTTACTGTAGTGTAGTTTGGAAAATATGCTTTAGTCTTTATAAATGTCTCTTTCTGTTGAAACTGGTATGCGACTATTTTTTGCACTACCACGAATTGCTTCTCCACAATCTATCACATGGTAAGTCATTTCCATCCATGTCCTGTAAAGACCAGCTTGATTTGAGCCTCCACTGCCTCCCACAGTTCCGTAACTTCAAGATCGTATACCGCCGCTATGCTGGACTGTACTTCTGCATATGTGTGGATATTGCTGACAACAACTTAGCGTACCTGGAGGCCATACACAACTTTGTCGAGGTGCTGAATGAATACTTCCACAATGTCTGTGAATTGGATCTTGTCTTCAACTTTTATAAGGTAAGTTCTTTCTTACAGTCAAGTGTTGAGATTGAAATATTCACTGCATTTAGCTCTGGATGGTTCTTAATCTGAAATCTTTTGTCTGTGTTCATACAGGCATACAGCGTGGTTGACGAAATGTTCCTGGCCGGTGAGATTCGTGAGACCAGCCAGACCAAGGTGCTCAAACAGCTCCTCATGCTCAACTCACTTGAATAGTCACCTGTTACTGTATGTTGATACCAGTGACTTACTCTTCCAGTAGTAGTATCATGCAAATTGTAGTGACCCTTCCCCCCCCACCCCCACCCCAAAAACCTCTGGTGGCCACATCAGTAAACTTTTTATTTTCCTCATCAGCCCTGTTATCTTGTGTAGGTTAAGATTTCAAACCACCATCACCTACAATATTGTGTTAGCCAACAGTTACATTAGAAGAAGCATGTTATGAAGAAGATACTTTAAAACACCACTAGCCAAATATTCCCAGCCAAGTACCAATAAAAGTTTCTCCTCATATTTTGCTTCTTTCAAATGCTTGGTAAACTGTTGGCACTGCTAACTTAGTTTTCCTCCACCATGCCTCTCACAGTGTTCCCAGTCTCCTCCTCCACTTCTCCCCATTATGTTTCTGATTATCTTCATCAGCCTCACTACAGGTTTGTATTAAGGTATTTAAAGACCGTACTGTATAGGTACAAGGGTAAGTGGAATACTGTACTGTGTTTGCTTTCTTCAGAATGGTCATGGCAGACTTATGTTCCAATGGGCTGAGTTGGTTGTTGATCACTTTTAGATATATTTGTTAAGTTTTATCTTACCTCCTTGTTACAGTGATTATTCTTCCAATACAGCCTGCCTTCTGAAAGAGGGGTATTGCCTGCACAGATGTAAGAAATATTTGTAATTATTTTGGCACCCCTTTGGATCTGAGAAAATCCTTTTCGCTCTTCCGCTGTCCCTCCTTTCCTTTTACCTTAGTGCTCTCTGTCCCTCCTCTCTGTCTCCTTCTCTTGTAGTATAAGATCTTCCTGGCATAGCACAATCTTTCCCACGTCAGTCAGTCCCACAGAACAGTATAGATCACGATATCTGCCTTCACTTAATTCCTTTCCTTGCATTGATCCTCATTATTATTGTCAATGATATATCACAAAGCATACCAATACAATTTTTTCTTTCTCTTGTACTGCTAACTTTCTCTGATTCAAGTAAACAGTAATTACCTTACAGCTTTTCTTCCCTGACTTCATCAGTACAGTATCTTTATATTATATGCCATGTTACCTATCGTCTAACCTTGTGATGCCTATTGTATCTAATACAGTACATCCAATAACATTCATCCTCTCCCATATTACCCTTTAGTTTCTCACCATCTTCCAGCTGTTTTACTCATTCACATTGTCACCTGAGTGCCATCATGTTTGCTTGTTACCACATTATGTCACTGCCATCCAGTATCATCCAAAGGAAGTGAAAATCACCCACAGTTTAGTTGAATGCATGTACGAAGCTATGTGGGTGTTAAGGTGGTTGAGACTAGCCTATGTCATTTAAAATGGAGATTTGTAACTCTCCTCAAATTGTTTGACTGTGGTTGTCTGGGAACACAGAGATACAGTATACAAGTATATTGGAGGAGACAAGAAAGAACTTTTTAATATTGCTCTGATAAAGCTGGAAGATGTGTGAAAAATATTTGTTGACAGTCACTGTACTGTAGGGTTAAACAGATTAAATTTCTGGGTCACTCGTTGTCATACTTTGAATCCAAGTCAGTTAAGTATATTGAAAGAAAGTGAACATTTGTGGAAAGTAATCCTCATTTAAAAGAACATTGCAAAATTAGTATACCTGTAAGTTGTTTCCATACAACCCTGCATATATCTTTCCAGTATACTGTACAAACTTACAGGTACTGTATTTATTTATTATATGGACTCTGAAATATTACAAATTATCTTCACACAGAAATTGAATTAAATCAACAATTATATAAAAGTAAAGAACAAAACTAGGAATTAAGAATATCATGTCACACTCATTGCTGAAGAATTTATAGTTTCAAGAAGAGCATAATTCTTCCAGTGTTTTGACAGCACATTGTGAAGTAAGCAAAGATGTATAATATGTTAAATTGGTTTGCCATGTTTTACTGACTGTGCTCTCAAGGAAGTGTTTCTCTTGTTTTACATAGATGGTAAAAACCTATAATTTTAATACTTCCTCACTTTCATTTTAGGTGATTTTCCTCTCAGACATACTGTACTGTACTTAGATCTGTTGTTTTGCTGGGAATCAATTTGTACTGAATGTACAGCCTGAAATTATATGGAATGCAGTTGATGTCCTTTCCTTTAAGATATATAAAAATTGTGCCGTATAGTAGCACATCAGCTTTAGCTGTGAAACATGAAAAAATTCTGTTTTGTAATGGGTGACTCCCAGCTGACCCAACAGATAATGTAAGTGATCACAGAGGAGATGAACCATCCTAAAGAAAGGTGAGAAGGAACAGATAGACATGAGTAGCTTGCACTGCCTCAGCAATGTGTTCAGTAGGCTCAGCTCTACATTATTACTACTGTTGGGTAAGCTATTTATGTTTGTCCTTGTATAGAAACGTCACTGAGTGGGAGATATGTGATTACGTGCTCTCACTCTTAGACTAGGATGGAACAAGCACACATGTTATTGTTTTTGTAACGTACAGCTGGCGGTATTGAGAGTCATGGTGTCATCATTGCACAGATACTGTAATTTAAATATTTTATCAGACCAATGACTTGATGATTTTTTTCCCATTACTGTACTTTCCAGATATTGTTTTCTTTGTTTATTTTGATAGGAAGTTAGTTCATTCCATATTAGAAATGCATTCCTCAGAAGTAAACCTCATCATCATCATCATATCATAACTATACAAATCATAAGGAGACAGTTACAACTCAGCATTGATTCATGGAGGTAAGATGTCATTGAACTGTAGGCTACAATCTCTACAACAAAGAAAACAATTGATACTGAGGTAATTTTATTCCAAGCAAGGAGTATTGAAAACATCTTACTTCATTCAATAACATTGCTGTAAGGGAAATCTCATTTGTTATATAGAGCACCCTGTTTGAGTATACACACGGGAAATCTTGTGTATACTCTGTGTCTCTATAAGGCTCTATAATTCATCACAGTGCTCTGGCTGATGTACAGTTGGTCGTTTATGGGGCTTTATGCAAGAAAAGTCAGGAACTTGATGATGATAACAGTACAGTGGCTTAGGACCAGTGTACTGATTGTTCTTATATCCAGTGTATACTGACTTTTCATACATACTGCCCATTAATCCGTAGGCTGTTCTTTATAATGAATTAAAGGGATAGAGAGATAATAAATATATATAGAAATATGACATAAGATTACATCACACACCTAATATATTTTGTACATACAGTATGTGGTGTAAATAAAGATTTTTCTTCTAGTTTTGTTATATTCTGAAGAAATTATTTAATGAGTAGAGTTGTGGAGTTATCTTTGTTATCGTATGTCTTTGTGAGGTTCTGGTTGCCAGACATTTGCATGGAGATTTATTAGAACCCAGTTTTGGAATGTGAGATTCAGAAAGAGTGCAAGTTGAATACAATTGTTATTTATTTATATAAAAAACTTGTGCCGTTGTCTTGTTAGTACAGCAAGATACTTGTCTACTTATTTTAGATGGAGTAGCTATAAATCTTAAAGAATATTCATTGAAATTTATTTAAACGGATAAGCACTCATATTTTAGTTATGTTTATGGATCATTCTTTGGCAGTGTCTTAACTCGTATGATTTATGTAAATTTATACTTTATACATTTATTTATACATTATACTGCATCTTTAAATGTTTATAAAATGGAGAAACTTGACTTAAATATGAGGCTCTCCAGGACACTGTTCTTTCTAGTTCTCAGTAGTTCTACCAATTTCTATTAAACACTGACAATAACTGGAATGATATAGAGTTTGAAAGTTCCACAGATATATTTGATGTTCTATCTAACCAACAGGATTAAAATTCTTAAACATTGATTATACACTGGACAGAATGTACCTAGTACCTATTTAAAGTAACTTAAATTACTTTTAGTTTATCTATTCTTAGTCTGGGATTGAACCTTATGCAAGATAAGTCATGGGATAGGCAGAGACAACAACCAAAATGATAGTTCAATTTAGTGGTGACTCTTTGGAGCTACTGTAATTATCATCACCCACCTCACAACTTGCTCTGTTTGTGGTCTATCATGCTATGGTGTGGACATTTGTATACTATTATCATACTTACTGGAGCTTTCAATCCTATACAGTGAAGCAGGAAGTATATATGTACACTCTAACACCCCACACATTCTGTTATGTGTGCAAAATGGTGAATATTGTATTGGTTAGTTTGCAAGGAGTATAAAAAGTTTGTGTAGGGTACTGCCTTGATCACACAGACCATCAATCTGTCCATCCTTGCAGAAAGACTTTCCAGGATATTACTGTACCAGTTTGTACAAGTATCATGGTGGACTAAACTGAAGGTGTGTCAGGCTTGGAATTTGACCTTCATAATTTGTCCTTCCCAGTGAAGAAGATGTGCCAGTTCCGAGAAGGTGTCAATTGTTGTGTGTCTTGTTAAGTCCCCCATACCCATACATGCTCTACTCCCTATGCCACCTGTAGAAGTTGATGCATTCAAGCGAAGCATAGCATGAGTATACTGTTTCAATCAACCCATAGAATCACACAACAACGTGTGGAATAAATCTTAATGAGGATCCAACCCATGGATCACCTATTTAAGGCCTGGGTCTTGTAACAGGAGTATCCAGGTTTGATCGCTGGGTGGGCATCTCATTGCAAACCCATACATTCTCAAAATTGTGTAGTCTTGCTCAGGTGGCAGGAGAGGGAAGTATGGACACTCATAGTCATGTTCAGGTACACAGTGTTTGCTTTTTGTATGGTTGGTGGAATAGTATTGGACTGGTGAAGCTTAATGGCTCTCAGGTCTCTAAGGTTACTGTAAAGAAATTTATCTTTGTAAAAAAATAAATGCCATGTTATAATCTCATGTTAGGTGATGTTCAATGCTTGGATTAGCTGTCTGGTGTGTGTGATACTCCCAATGTTAGGTAGATAAGTGGGGGAAAGATCTTAGTGTGGGAGTATCAATATCTTTTGTTGCACAGTGTGAGTCAAGTCAGGACAGGTTAGATGGCAAGATGTTAGCTACCATGACCCAACCTTGATTTGGCCTTAATAAAAGTAGAGAACTCCCACACTTTGGTGTTTTACAAGATATGGAGCTTTGTTGCAACTGTAAATTTCTTTTGTTGGTACAGCCCTCATCACTTTTGTGAGTGTAAATATGTGTGTCTGTGTGTATGTTATTATCAAGCTGAGGTATCATAATGAAGAAATAACTTTTGAATTCTTAACGTGGAATTTTTCATAATTTTCATCAGTAATGATTATTACAATACTCAGTCTGATACCAGCATCATATAGGATTTTTCTTGTTTATAGCTTCCAAGAAGTGTACCCATGTCAGCAGTAAAGTATGAGTGAATAAAGTTGTTTCTTTCTCATGGAATACAGTATATATACAGATACTGTATGGTTTTGGTAATATCGTAAATTTGTGAGCATACATTGGAACTGAATTTTCCTCAGACCAGCCTTATATTTCTACTGTGGTTTACAATTTATGGAAACATGCCTAACTCCTTGAAGTAGAGGACACATGATTAGTGCAGGGGTAATATTCTCTCTCATCTGGTTGGTCAAAGTTGTAGGATCGTCACTGAACATAAACCAGATGGGGAAGGGTGGTCATAGCTTTAATAAAGAAAAATAAGGCACACAATAGTGATGAGAATTCCGGCTCTTTTGCGAGAGCCGGCTCTTTCAGATCCGTTCATTTAAATGAACCGATTCAAACGGCTCTTTCTGCCTTTATTTTTTTTACTATCGCATTTTTGTACTTACTAAATATTTAAGCAGTTTCATCCAAATATTATGTGTTTACTCAATAACATGGACAATTGAGTTGAAATAGCTGTAACCATTATGAATAATTATTTAATATTTACACATAAGTGTAATGTATAATGCAGAAGTATATAATAATATACTGTATGATTTCTTACAGCTGTAGGCCTACTGACATTTAATTTTATTGACTTGAAAATCTAGTATTGTATTCAAAAGTTGGATAGATATACCAAAACAAAATATCCCTTTACGTATTTGTGACACAGAGGACGACGGAAATGAAGCCTATATGATTTAGACAACGAAAGTAATGATTCTTACTTTATTGAAGAAATACACTACACCCCCCCCCCCCTATCCCCCAACAGCAAGACACCAACTACTCAGCAGATAGAGTGACGACTACGTATTACTAACTAAAAGAGTAAAGTGACACACAACAATAGTGCTGCTGCAGTATTTTTCTAAGACACGCCAGGATTTTACAAGGTTTATTAAACATATATATATATATATATATATAGGATACAGGAGTAGTTATACACTACAATTTAGGGTTTAAATGCCTGTCGATCATTCTGATTAATATGTTGGTTAATAAGGCAGTCAATGTTGTTACATCAACATATTCCCCCCCCCCCCAGCTTACATAGCTGTAATCTTTTGCTTTTACAAGTATGATAACCATTACACCATCAGCACCAGTATGATTCCAATGACTCGGATGAAACTCATGTAGATACCCTTATAGATATCGGTTACGTACAAACAAACATTCAGAGAACAGACGATGATGAGTGGAGTCTGTAGAGTTCAGCTGGGTAGCCTGGGTGTTCAACCTTTTTCTCCCCACGTACACTTTAGGTATTTTTTATGTGAACCATGTAGGCTACCCCCTTCCCTTTGTGATAAACCCATGCTATAAATAATACCCTGGTTGTACTGTACTGTTGCCTGTTGGATGACCTTCAGCCCGTAATATTATTCAGTATTTCACTTCCTTCTTGACAGCAGGTTGGATGGTTTTTTTCCACTACAAGTTTTTAACGAGATATGTATTTTTCTCTCTAGCTTGGATATAAGTTTCTTAATGAGATATATATTTTTTTTTTTTTGTAGCTTGGATATAAGTTTCTTAACGAGATATATATTTTTTCTGTAGCTTGGATATAGGTGGTAAGATTATAAACAAAATCGGCTATAGCTCTCTAGGGTCTCTAATAGCTACCATATAGACGGGAACAGGAAGACACCCAGCAGTTTTATAATTATTTTATATTTTTTAATAAGCTTTATGTATGTATAACTGACCGCTTATGTTTTTTTTGTTTTGTTTTTTGTATATATGGCCGACTGCTTTTTTCATTTTTTTTTTATGCAGGTGGTTAATCAAAATGTATAGTATGTTGTTGTTGTTATTGTTGTTGTAACTTGAAGGAGAGAGAGAGAGAGAGAGAGAGAGAGAGAGAGAGAGAGAGAATATTAGATTATGATAGGTAGAGAAGTAGATAGAATAATAGAATAAAGGAATGAAGAGTTATACAGATAAACAGATAGATAAATAAATAAATACACAGATGAATAGATACATAGAGATAGATGGAGGGATAGATATAGGACCTGGGATTCCCTTTATATAGGAGAGAGAGAGAGAGAGAGAGAGAGGTAAAAAAATTGAAATAGCACCGGGTATTCCCCTCAGTTTCCTCTCTCTCTCTCTCTCTCTCTCTCTCTCTCTCTCTCTTTCTCTCTCTCTCTCTCTCTGTTTTCACTTTATCCATCTCTCTCTCTCTCTCTCCCATTCCCCCTCCTTCTCTCTCCCCAACCCCTCCCCCCCACACAGGTGAAGCAAATGTCAACAGAGAGAGAGAGAGAGAGATTCATAAACAGATAGATAGACAGATGGATGGATGGATGGACAGACAGATAGATAGATAGAGATATAAGTAAATGCCTAGACAGATTGGCATATATATATAGATAGATAGATAGATAGATAGATAGATGGACAGACATATAGATTGATAGACAGATAGATTGGCTGACAAATAGAGAGATAGATAGATTGGCTGATATAAAGAGAGATATATATAGACAACAAAATTTCTAAATTAATTTTGATCATGTTTCGGTTTCAATTCTAATTAAAATTTTGATTATAGGAGAGAGAGAGAGAGAGAGAGAAGGAAGGAAGGAATAAAAGGAGAGAGTTTAACCCTGACATATTATCACTCTTTGAGTATAGCCAACCCATGCAGCCTCTCCTTCCCTTCCATATCTCCCTCCTTCCCTCTCCCACTCTCACTTCACCCTACCATACCATGACCTAACCTGACCTTGACTAAGATGAATAATACAATAGGTAGTTAATGAAAGAATGGAGGAAATAATAATAATAATTATTATTATTCACTTATTTGTAGCATAATGACAAGAGGAGATTTTAGAGATTAATAAATATGTATATATAGAGTATAATAGATACATATATATAGTGTATTTTAATATATATGTATAGTGTGTAGTATTGTATAAATTTAAGAGTATTCATGGATACATACACACACACACACACACACACATACACAAATTAATACACACGCACAACACACACATATATACAAACTAATACACACACACAAACAAATTAATACACACACACACAAACAAAGTAATACACACACACGCACATACACACACACACACACACATACTGTTAATACACACAACCTCTGTCTACATCTCTCTCTTTCTCTCCCTCTTAATACGCACACACATCTTTCTTTCTCTCTCTCTCTCTCTCTCTCTCTCTGCCTTTGTTTCCTCTCATAATCCCCCCTCCCCCCCTCCTCCCCCTCCCCCCTATAGTGGTGTGTGAGGGGCGGGGGTGGAGTGTTAGTTTTTATGAAGGTGTTGCAGAGTTTGACCTTGTTCTCTCTCTCTCTCTCTCTCTCTCTCTCTCTCTCTCTCTCTCTCTCTCTCCTTGAATATTACCCTTACTATATTAATCTCTCTCTCTCTACTTGAATATTACCTTTACTATATTAATCTCTCTCTCTCTCTCTCTCTCTCCACTTGAATATTTCTCTTTCAATATGAAAATCCCCCCCCCCCCTCTCTCTCTCTCTCTCTCTCTCTCTCTCTCTCTCTGACTGACCAATTCTAGGCATAGCAAAGATAGGATATAGAACAGGATTGCATCACCGTAATTTCCTACATCCCTTAATATGAGACTTGTTGGCTTCTGATTCCTCCTGACTATGCCACGAAACAAGCTCTTTCTATATAGATGGTGTTTCGTGGCAATGTGTGAAGGACTCATTTATCTCCAATATTCTTAATTAACAGATC